>JAHKKF010516451.1:1603-26850 GCA_019740295.1 Labeo calbasu | reverse complement strand
GATATCAGCATAAATCCTTATCATTTTTTGGTGCAAATACATTAAAGTAACTTGACATTATCATTGAAGAGCAGCAATAATCATTTTCATTTTGATGACATAATAATGTCAATATACACATGTCAAAGTCACACATGCCCCTTTTCCAGCTGTGACTCCTGGTTACTGGTTTAAACTTGGCCCAGGTTTTTCAAAGATTTTTGGGTCAGCACACCTTAATAGCCTCAACAATTGATTGACAATTAAAGTTTAGAATACAATGAATTTAGCCCCAGATTATGCAGAGCTGCTAATTTAAGTTTTTTTTCTATGTATAAAATGTTTATGTAATAAAATATGTTTTCGTAGTTTGCGTTGTCCCTTATCAGTGCGAAATTATCACAAATTAAAAAGGATTTATGCTAATATTGTCCAAAACCCCACTTTTCTAGGGCGTTTCCAGACTTTGGAGGGCAGTGTATAGCCCACATGTAGCCATTGACCCTTGTCGTGTATTGATGTTGTAATCTGCTGTCGGTGAGTGTTTCGAGTCTGTTTCAAGTCTAGTCTATTTATGCCAAGTTTGTTCATATCAAGTCACGTCAAGTCGTCAAGTCATTGTTTGTATTTTTGAGTTTCACTTTGCTTAATAAATCTACACTTGGATTCATTCACAACTTTCCTTCCGTGGACCTCCCTCATTACAATCGCCTACTTTACGTGTGCTTTAGTTTGTTGGTAACATCAAAATAAGAGTAATTGTTTAAAGCATGACAAAGGATTATTAAAGCAATGATTTAAAGTAATTTTAAAGCATGTTAAATGATTTCAAGTAGTTTAAAGTAAAATTGTATTTTTGACATTTGATTTTTTTTAAGAAGTATGCCATGTAATGAAAGTGTACTCTTTTTAAGCATACTTAAGTGGTTTTTTATTTCATTTATGTTCTTTATATATATATATATATATATATATATACCTTTGATATTTGAAGTACACTACACATGCACATTCAGCACAACTGAAAGAACAGTTATAGTGCGATATGCAACACAATGGCCAGAGATGTCACGCAAAACATACATTTACTAATTAATTGTTTAAAAATCTGATCATGTATCATTCTTAGAAATTATGTACCTTTACAGGGAGAGCCAATCACTGGTCGGCCCTCATCGGAGCTTCCCATTCGAAGAACTATATCCTGTGGGAGTACGGAGGTTATGCCAGCGAAGGGGTCAAACAGGTCGCTGAACTGGGCTCACCGGTCAAGATGGAGGAGGAGATCCGGCAGAAGGTAAGGATGCGGAGTTATTGCGCACCCAAACTGTTCATTTATTCAGTCACCAAACGCTTGTCCGGAGTCGGTCATGATATTCTGATATTCTGCTTTGGTTGCTTTTGGTGTATTTGTTCACTGCCAACAATATGTATGCGATGTTTAATGAGATCTTAATTCTCACCGGTGTGTTCGAGATTCTGTCTGGATAGTTTGTTCAATCTAAGATTGTCTTTGCACATCTTCAATGTTCCCATGCGTTCTCAGACAAACTCAAGTCGCAAACCTGCAGCTGCAAACACATAATGCTTTAATCACAAGTGAAAGCAGGGTGGGCATTATTCTCGTTGTCCTTGAAGAACTTTGATAAGAATAATAATAGGAATTAGAAGCCGTGTCTGTGGAGGTGCGATGATAAAATAGAGCTGAAATGGATCGGGCTGATCATTACATTAGCTCTCCGCCGGAGCATCGTAATTACCTGCTGTTGAGGTCGTTTTGTGAGGAGCATCGAGAAAAGACCTTTGCAATTGACAAGCTCGCTGCCTATTCTCTAAGTTCAGTAGAGCGTGCAGATGCTCTTGGAGATCCGTGAAAGGCTCAGATGTTTGGATCTCGGTACGCACGATGCATTTCCATTTGCAAGATCAGCTGAGAATTGACACGGAAAGGATAGAAGATAAGAGGATGAGGGAGATGATTGAACTTAGTTCTGTTTCAATAATCACATCTCTTGCGCTCCCATTTGTTATCTCTCGTACAATAGTGACAACAGTATAACAGTTTGATTTGGAAAAAAATTAAGTCTTGCTCTTCACTGTCAGACTGACGTGTTGCGACGTCACTAGAGAGGATCTTTTCTTGATTAATGGGATCTGACTTTGTCACACTTGTTGCATTTATAGTAGCTACTTATTATTATTATTATTATTTTTTTTTTATAATATGTATGATATTAACCCCCGTCACCATCCCGTACACGGGACGTCTACGTTTACTTCACCATAAATAAATCCTAATCTAATCATGACAAACTATATGTTGTTGGAAAGGTCTAAGACTCCTAAATATTTGTTTTACCACTGTTTTGTGTTGCAAATTATGTAGCGCAAATGAAAGAGATTCATTTATGTCAAGAGTCTACATAACAGGAGTTCTGACCTTTGTCACAAAAAGACTTTCTTTGTTGCCTTTTTCTTTATCACACTTTAGATGTCATAAGAAATTATATATTAGTTATATAGTTATTTATTATTAAAACTTAAAATCTCAAAATTCATCCTTTGAAAACCATTTTAAAATCAGACATTACATTACCTTTGAAAATGTACATTAAAATCATATTACAAAATGTTTTTGTTCATGAATTATAAAAACAGTTAAAGGGTTAAAACACGGTAAACCCTAAAATGAGGGTAAAACTAAAATGAGCTAATCAGTTTCTTCATTTTAAGGTAATACATTTTAAGACATAGTAGCTAAGATGTTAGTAGACCTCATTAATATTTTGAACTCAAAAGAAATAGAAAGTTCTAAATACTATTAAAGGTTTAATAATTTTAACTAATTTGCAACTGCAAGTTTAAATTGTAAGATTTCATTTCTTTTACTCAGTGAATACAGTGAATTGCTTTGAGCATTTTGATTTGTTTCTGTAGCTCATTTAGTTGAGAAAGTTTATGCTAACAAATTCAGCTGGACTGAAATAAGTGCATTGTCCCTTTAGACTGATGCATTTCAGGCGTCCAAATGGCATTGGCTGATCTATGGTTGGAAATCTCGCTTTGATAATTAAGTCTTCAAGTCGGTGCACCAAAGATGCTTCAGCTCTTCTGAGCAAACCGTAGAAACCCTGAAGGAGGTGCTGTATTTCTGTGGCAGCTCTCCAGCAGATCTGTTATTTGAGCCGTATCGCTGTATGTTGCGTTGGCTCTCGAGTTTGCTGTAAGCAGGACTGTTTACAGTCGGGTGGACTGATAATTATTCTCCCTGGGTTTTCACGGTTCAGATAGCAAACAGATCCTACTGGAGGGCAGAGAGCTGGACAGATCCATGTCGGGATAGGAGTCTTGGCTGAACGTGTGTTGGCCGGCGACTGAAAAGTTTGTTCGCTCTGCCATTTACACTTTTAAATAGGTCAAATGAAACGAAAATCACACTACAGTAACAGGAGGATCTAAATGTCTAAGAGTAAATTGTAAATGGTGGTTTAATATTTAGAAAGAAATTCATCTTTAATTGAACTTGTCAATCGAATAGTTATGCTTACATTTGTTTTTTTTATCCCAGTTAGGTGTATCACTATGCATTTACATTAAAAAATAAGCATTTGAGTACAGATAGGTCAAAACATTAAAGCAAAACCAAAGAACAAAAAAGTGTGCAAAGTTGGCACGGGCAAGGCCAGCAGTGTAATTACATTTTAATTACTTGCATGTAACTTAAATGTAAATACAGCATAACACCACATATATACTCAATAAGTCCTTCTGATCAAATGCTTTATTTTTGTGTGGTAATGCACCAAAATGCACAGGTAATAAGGCTCTATAGAGAGTGCCGTGTGCATGTATTGAACAGTGTGTGTCACGTCGTGTCTATCTGGCTGTTGGTAGGAGTTTAACTGGTGTGGAAAATAAATAAATAAATAAATCATGTATCATTTCAAAGCAGCTTTACAGAAAATGCATGATTCAGTAGAGTGTATAAGGCCATATTGAACAATAACACTTATTGGTGCTGTTGCAGAGGTTCTGTCGAAGTTAATGTTGTTCGCTCAGTTCACAGTAAATAGTAGAATTACTATTACATTCTACGAAGTTCATTGACGTTTAGTTTTCATAGGGCCTGTTTACACCTGGTCACTTCATGCGTTTTCGCTAAATCTATCTGATTTGTTAAAACATTTCTACTTACACTTGGACACATAAATGTGTCTACACAAAAACAGATATAAATCCGATCTTCAACTCTAGCGCTAAATGCAATTTTAAAGTAGTTCACATCAACGAAAGCATCAGATATGCGCTGCATTTTATGGTATTTTATTTATCATCGGCTAATTTCAAGATCAAAGACCGCAACAGGAGAGAGCGCAGCATCAGCACTGGAAAGACAGGTGAGTCTCACTACTTTTAATGAAGATGATTGAGTGTTGAGCGTCTGTGACTTACTTTCAGGTTCATTTGTGGCAGTTTGCGTGTCGGCTTGCTGAAGAGATACTCAGCTACTCGTCCGCGGCAATGCTATAACGTGCCATATAGCCTATAAATCGCTCTCACGCATTTATTATTTTAATATTTTGGGAGGAGTAAAATTTGCATTTGCGGTTTCAACAACCAGATGCATTTACACTTGTCCAGTTTCAGCCCAGACCACCTCCTGAAGTGGTTTGCGCGATCGGATTTAAATGCGTCTCGAAAACGTTCAGGAAGGCATTTGAATGCGACAGACTCCATGTACAGAAATCAGTCGTCACTGCTGGGAGTCGGTAAACTTGCCATTCTCTGATCTACAGGCATCACTCTGACAATGACAGTGGTTAAATCGAGGAATGACTACGTGCTGTTACCACCTAGATGGAAATGAAGCAGTTGGTTGGAGCTCAGAGTTAGAAGAGATGAATGTGGGGGGTGTTTGGCACAGGGAGCCAGCGGGTGGGAACGCCACAATGTGACATCTTTCCTTCTCTCGAGCAGAATAGAAGCACCATCTGTCTGAGATGTCTAATTTATGTTCATTTCCATCCAATGCCTGTAGTTTTTCATGAAACTTTCAAGTGGCTTTTAGAAGAATTTGTTATTATGAATTGCCTCTCATTAAAATGAAGCCTCACCTATTTTCAGAGGACATTTTCCATCCGTCTTGTCATAAGAAGAGCGTGGGGATGTTGGAGCCTGTCCTGACGTCTTAGTTCGAAGGCAGAGAAATCTCTTGGATTGATGGCCGGTCCATCACAGCGTGATCCGTTATATTACACAAGGTTCAGTTTTGTTTTTTTTTTGGTTTTTTTTTCTCATTAAAATTAAAAATGAAGCCAATTACAAAAAGTTCAGCACAGAAAAGCTGCATGATCATGGACCGTCTACAATCCATCTTAACTAGATTAAGTTAAGAGTTCTGGATTGTAAAGAGCGAATTAGTTGCCTAAATCACAGTGGTTGTAAGAACGCCAGACCGTGGTGCTCTGCTGTATCCGTCACAATCGACCACTCACAACCAGCCTGCAACACCGAGAACTGCACTTCTGTGCTTATTTCCACTGTTACTGATTTGCATTATTCTGAGTTAGCCACCTGAATAAGTCAGTTATTGACGTTAGGTCCGCTTGGAGCCCAAAAACTCAAGGTCTGACCTCAGACTCGGGAACGGGTCTGATATTTGACTTTCAGCAATTTTTTTAACCCTCTGGGGTCAAAGACCGCGTTTTTCTTGCGTTATTTCTTGACGACCGCGAAAATAACTAAAAACACTAATTCATTTTTGATCGTACAGATAAATGTAGGGCAAATAAAAGTGGTTGTCAATAAATGCAAAAAAAATACTAATTAATCACACAGGTAATTAATCTTGACTCAAAATATTGAAATATATATTCAGAAATATTCTTAATGACCCTCCAAACCAAACTAATATGGAAGCAACATAAAGACAGACATTAATGGCATATTTTAAAGGCCAATATCACTGATTCCAGTACTGACACTGATGCTTCTATTGAATAGATTTTTGTTTTTCAGTTAAAACAAGTAATTTTAGCCGTTCAAGATTAAATGTCAGGCCTACTGTCAGATTTTTCATTTTTATTTATTTATTAACAAATACACAGCTTTAAAAATATACTGATTTTTAATTTAGCCCAAAAGGGAACTAGCTATTAATTAATTATGATTAATAAAAGTCTTAGACGTCCCGCTGTCACTCGTCAGGCAAACGTTTAGTGAGAGCGTCTATAGACTACATCTGAATATCAGTCCTTTGGCCGTTTGAAAGTGAGTCCTGATGCAGTTCGTTGAGGCTCCAGTTGATCTCCGCTGAAGTTTTGTTGACGAGAGAGAAGCGGGTTTGATGCAGGAGGTCTTTGATGAGTGGAAACACAAGGCCTCAGCCTGACGCAAACTTAGGGGTCCTTTGAAGACTTCTAGCTCAGCATCATCTTCACTAACTTCTAATTCTTTAAGAAGAAGAATCTCTCCCTGAAGAAGTGTATCTGCTGTGTTCGTCGACAGCGATCTTTTAAAGCATGAAGGTATCGCACCCTCAGGAGGTGAGTGAGACAATAAGAAATTGTGCTTTCGGAGGGAAACTTTTCAATCATCTTCTAGCAAACAGATTTGCTTATGAAATTTGAGAGGATAATGCAGGAAAAACCACATGGTTCTTATAATCTAAAAATAACAAACAAATTAGCTAAAACATAATTAGCTAAATGTAGTGTAAATTAATATTCAGGAAATTAAAATTGCAATTTGTAGACACCAAACATGCTAAACTTGTTATCTTGATTAAATACAGTAAACAATTCTAAAACATTAATTCAGAAGGGTTTCAATCAATGGAAAGGCAAAACAATATAAAAGGAAAACCATGAGATGGCATGGCGGGTTACATGTTTATACTTTTCTCAAGTGATTAGTCTTATCTTGCTGATTTGTAACCAGAGGCCTGGTTCTGGATAGGTGTTAGTGTGAGGTGAGTTCCTCTGCACCTGGTTTGTTTGTTGGGTGAGAGGGTTGCACTGGAGGTTATTTAATAAATATATCAAATATCTATTTTGTAGTGTTTTTGGTCGATACTTTGCAAGCTTTTTTCCCTCACTTGAAAGTTTATTTTGCGCTTTAATTTTAGTAATAATAATACAATAATACGAGTAATAGAAACATTTTGCATCAGTGTTTTTATGTACGAATCTAGCACAGGCATTCATGCTTATTTCCTGATTGCAGACTTGTTTCCTGATTCGTGATTGCAGACTTTCGTACCGTATCTTGGTCGAGACATTTTTGTCATGTGTTCTGAAACGTTACTGGGTTTTTGCTCTGCATTTGATCTCATCTAGAAGAAACATTTTAGATGTTTGCCATTTTTAAATACCCTTTTATCTCCTTCTAGAATTTTGCTAAATATTTTAGTTGCTCCTTAACTGTCTTGGTCCTGGCAGAGGAGAACCATCAGCTATGATGAATTTAACTCTGAAGCAAGAAAATGCTTGGGAATGCTGACATGAACTGAAATAGTCTGTGTGTTTGCAGTGAAAATTCATCCAGGGCTTAAGAGTGTGTGTGTGTGTGTGTGTGTGTGTGTAGATGAGAGGCTGGAGTCTTCCTTCCTCGGTATTTGTGTGGAATTTTCCTTGCCCAGTCGAGCAGGTGTGCCGGTAGAGATGACTTTTAAGCGACGGCTTTATTTGGAGTATCTCAGACAAGTTTTATATCTGTGTTCCCATCTGTCCAACCTTCTGTCTGGTTTGTATTGTTTTCTCCATTTTTTGTGTTGATAAAGAACCATAGCCTGTTGATAAATAAGCAGTCTTTCTTCTCAATTTCCTGCACCGCAGCTCATCGCGATACGCTCCCCCTCCAGAGGCCGCTGCTAGTCGTCATTGTGCGCCGAAATGTTTTTCATAAATTTTCAGGTCATTGTTGACGCTCTGTGGGGGAGTAAATGGAAAATAAAATCTCCATGCTTCGGTGGATCCATCTCATTCAGCTCCGATAACACTAATGTTTCCTCCAAAACCTTTATGCTTCTACTCTTTCTAAAGAGTCCCAGCTTCCGCTCGGCAATGAGAGTGTGATTGTTTGTGTTCTCACCCGTGTAATTCCCTACCCAGATGCCACATGCAGGCCGTATGCTAGTTCTGCATGTTTGCATATCTGTAAGGCCTTTCTCTACGCAGGGCACTTTTTGTAAGATGAAGTACATTTTGCGCTTGAAGCCGAAAAGATGGACGGTTCTTTTGTTACCGTTAGAGTCAATTTAAAATGACATTTGCTAGCCGTTTTATTCTCGTAATGTGAAATATTCAGTCAAAATTTGCTGAAGAAAAATGGTCTCTGTATTACAGGGGGGAAGAAAACTGATAGTGTTGATGTCTGCCAAAAAGAGGAAAGTCGTTTCAGAAGTGAACATTTTGACAAAAGGATGTGAAGACAAAAATGCTGTGTTTAGGAAAAAAGTGAAAAGTCATCAATGCCTTTCAACAAATAATAACAGTGAACAAGAATCTCTGCGAAGCTAAACCTGTATCCAAAGGGGCGATATACTCTCATGAAGCCAAACATTTGACTGTCGGTATAAAGTTTGGTGCAATTTCCAGTTTATTCTGGACAAGAATTGCCCATATGCAGTCTAATAGAATACTGTACCTCATGATATTTTGTAAAATGTGTGGCTAAATGTATGGGACATTTACATACTTGTCCCATTCGGTATGAATCCAAATCTGTGAGATTGAATTGAATATTGTAACTGGCACAAACCTAAGGACGATCTGTTTAAGTTCACATGCTACACTAATGAATCTAGAGCTGCAGTTTCATCCTTACAAGTTTGTAGTTCGTCAGTGCTAGTTGAAATCCTTGAACTACGTTGGTTACGACAGAACCTGTGACTAAAAGCTTGTTGGCTAATAATGCTTTTGAAAAAACACTCCCTAGTTCTTCTTTACGCTGTACCCTTACCAAAAAGTAGTATACTTCAAGTTTATTTTATTAAGAATACTTAAGTAAAGTTCAAGTATATTTTAAGTATACTTTATGTAGTAAATGTACAAATTTCAATACTTCTTGGGACTAAATTGTCCCGCTTTCTAGTATATAAAAGTATACTTTTAAGTATACTTTAAGTATAACAGTAGTAAACTTTGAGTACACAACTAGTTTACATCAATGTTTTAGTTTGTACTGCAACTACACTAAAAGTGAACTTATAGGTATACTGATAGTTTACTAATTAAATACTTGTATTAGCATTTTTAGTACACTTTGAAGTATAGTCTCAGTAAACTAGTAGTTTAGTAGTTTTATACTGCAGTTTTCTTTAAGTGAACTTTACATCATACTTTAAGTATACTACTATGTCCCTATCTAGGTATTTATTTGTATATATAACAGCTTGAACAAAAAAAACTCTAAACAAGACTATGAACTGGATTCAGAATGATATAAAATTAAAACGTAAATCAACACGCCAAAGCTTGACAGTCATTATTACATCTTCATGGGTCGACATTTTATTCCATAACATTACACAGTTTTGATGCTGTTTTATGTCTGATGTTCGATTACGTATGGAAGCATCTGTTGTTTCGGTTTCTTCTTCACTTGTGTTGTTTTTTTTTTTTTTTGTAAATTCTGTACAGGATATGTGTACTAGTGCCCCCTATTGTATAACAATGAAAACACGGATTCTAGGAGCACAAGTATAGCTCAAATTTAGACTTTTTAGAAGTAAGTCAAGTATACTTAAATGTAATTTTAAGTATATTTCTGACAAGTACATAAAAAGTAGACTAACAGTATACTTTCCTATTTTTAGTTTAAAAGAAGTATGCTAATAGCACATTGAATAAACTTGTTTTTCGTAAGGGTCCGCATCAGGCAGTCTGTGACAGGCCTGTATGGATGTCACTTGAGCTGAGACTGGAGTTCAATATCTAGCGGTCTCTAAAATCCCCTTTTCCTGATGTTATGTGAGCTCCACACTACAGGCCTTGGTAAAAAATATGGCCTCAGCAGCTGATGTCATTGTATTGCCATGCCTTTTTTCTCACTTCTCACCCAGTTGGTAATTTGTGTATGCAGCTGGCTGCTACCTCAGCTCGGTGTGGTGCTAATGAGAAGACTGCTGTTGTGGTGCCTTTAATGGCTGCCTTGTCTCTGACTCAGGTTTTGCTGGCACAGGCCACCAGAGGATCTCAGATGGATTGTGAAACTCTCCATTTCCTGACTGAACAACTGTTGTTCTCTCCCCACATGGATAGAAATGAGGTGCCACCTGAGATAAAGATGATAGCGAGGCTGGTCAGCATTCAGTCTAGATGAGACACTGGACATTGTGTCTCTCACACTCTTTTTTCATGTTTTTTATCCTCTGAGGGGTGCTTTTACGGATTGTGTTTGTGCTATTTTCTTTCTTACTTTAAATCCGAAACTGAAGTCTCCAAGTCTCGTAAAGTATGGCTGTGTCTTTTTTTTTTAAAAAAAATCTTTTTAAGAAAAAATCAAATAGCCTATTAGAGGTCTAGGATACAAGGCCTCTTGTAATTGATATCAATATCCTGAATTCAGTGTGCTAACTTTTGTGAGGAAACAGCTGACCACTTTATGAATATTCATTGTGCATAAACAGTCATGTTGGACTGAGTTATAATTGGAAATGACAATAAAATAAATGTTGCTTTATAAGAAAAGCAATGACTTTGGTAAAGGGCACATATTATGCCCCTTTTTACAAGAACATAATATTAATCTTATGGCTCTCCTGAATGTGCCTGTGAAGTTTCAGATCCAAATACATTAGACCAATTTCAAACTGACGTCACAGTTACGTCACTTGCAGCTGCGCGCGCATAGCGGTTGCAGAAAAACACTGGTAACAAGTGGAAAGAATAGTGAAAAATCCACGGAATAAGAAATAAAATGTATTTTTGTGCCTTTGGATGTCAGAATCAGAATGCAAATCATTTTTATTGAATACTGTCATCAAAACGGCCATTTGAAGCTAAACGCAGATGTTTAAACAGACAGACTATGGGTGAAACCTGCTATGATTACTCTACTTTTAAAGCATAAATTTGATTTAAACAATAGGCCTATATAATATTCACATATGCAGTTTATAGGGGACATATTATATTAGCCCTACAGTTACAGCATGAAATACTATTTAAAGCTGTAACATTTTACATTAACCTATTTTATTCCACATATTCTGACTTTTTTTCTTGCAAACGCAATTTTATATCTCGTATTTCGGACTTTATAACTCAATTTAACTCAACAATAGTGAGTTAAGTGTGTCAGAAGTGTGGGATATAAACTCAAAAGAGAGAAAGGCGAGTTAATTTTTCTTATCAGAACTATGGGAAATGATCTCGGAATTGCGAGAATAAAGTCAGAATTCTGAAATATAAACTCAAATTTACCTTTTTTCTTCTTTTATTCCATGGCTTCCATTGACTGCCACTTGAAAACTGTCATTTTCTGCAACCAGATAGGCTCCGCCCACAAAAAAACGCCATCCCTGTTTGCAAACAGTAAATTGGTCTATACAGATCGTTTATTATAACGTTTTGAAAAGTGTCATTTAGGGGGTGGGTCTAAAAAGTGCTGTTTCAGGGGTATGTTCCCTTACATGAAAATGAGCTGCAACGTCCCGCCCAACTCAAGAAGGGGGCAGAGCCTAGACATGTAGAAGCTGTAGAAGCAACATGAGCGAGCCTGAAAGGACCGGTATTTTTACCGTACTTAAATGGAACAAATACACGATTTCTTACCTAGAGTTGCTAAAAAAAAAATGAATCAAAGCATGCAATCTTTCTTATGCGCGCTGTTTTACCGGTTTCACTTTCGCTTTCGAAATCTATCATGTTTAGCAAGGAGGGGAGCAGATGGACAGGGGGGCGCGGCCCGCAAATGTCCCCCACATATCCTGCTTGAAGTAGACGCAAAGTAATCTGATTAATGCGTTTACATGGCAGAATTTTAATTTTGTTTGGTTTATAGAAAGGTTTATCCCACCCCTCTCAACCCGATTACAGTTGCATTTGTTTTGAGCATTTTGATTCAGATTGAGGTTTATATGGAGCATTTTCATTTGGATTGGACCGATGACAATGTATGCTCCATGTATACTCACCTAGTGAGTGCAAATGAATAGAATATAACTCCAGTAGCCTGTTAGATGGTCTTACAAAACGTTTAGCTTCACGTTTTCCTAGTTAAATCCAATAAATGTATAAATAGTCATTAAACAAGATAAACTCCGTACCTTGCTGTTTTTGTTATATTTGTCAAGTAATCCATGAAAACTTGCATAATGTAGTTACTTTCCTTTATTTACAGGTATAGAAAAATATCAATGAACTTTACAAAAAGATATATAAATAAACTCTTACAAACATTTGTAAAACCAAATTGTAGTTGTGCATAGACTTATAGAAAATTTTGTAAAAGCCCGACATTTACAGCAGAAACACTAACATCCTTGAATGTTTTCTGATCAAGGGTGTTCCTGACGGGACACTGCTTTCGAAAGCCAATCGCACGCAGACGAAATGGCTGAGGATATGGTAATAGGCACCTGTCAGTCAATAGCGGTGGGCGGGGCAACCGAAATATGACATCATTTTGCGGATAGGCTCCAAAGTGCTTGTTTTTTGAGCCCGGTTTGATTTTATGAAGATTTAAAAAAAAAAAAAAAAAAGACTGAATGTATTTTTATTATTCTAAGACCTTCTAAAAGTGGAACGCTCTTTAATGATGCAGAATAAGACTTAATAATAAATACATTTAAATCTAAGCAGTGATTTTGATAATCTTGTGAGGCCAATAGCTTAAACAATTTAGTAGCCAAGTTATCTGGTCAGTGAGAAAGTACATTTCCAAGCTTCAAACATAGGACAGAAATGCTGCTGGATGTTCTGAAGTAACTGCTGGAGTTGGTTGAGAGACAGCAACAGTGTTCATTGTTATCCTGGCAGCTTTATGTTATCCGCCCGTGTCTGAGGAGAGCTATGAACGGTGTTTATTTGTGTTCGTTGCAATGTTTCAGCACTTAGAAGCTGGATTCATTTAGTCAGTCTGTAGCTAATACTGTCTTCGCTGTGCTGGCAGAACTTCCCACTTGACATCAGAGCAAAAACACCCATAGTTGTTGTTAGTGTTGCGTAGGTGAGAGAGAGGGGAAAAAAAAAAAGCTTTACGGCAAAAGAGCCTTGACTAACAGACGTAAAGGACCGGCTCGATGTTTGACACGGTGACAGAAATGACATGAAACAGCGTTCAGTCAGCTCTTGGCTGGAGGTATTTTCTCCTGCGTTTGATGAGGAAGCGTTATATTCTTTTTCATCCGTTTTCCTCCCACTGCCCTCACAACTCTGGGTACAATATCCAAATAATACTCTAAAGCTTTGACGAAGTCTACTTTAAACAATAGCCCAAACTTTTAATTGAAACAGGGTGTGAAGAGTTTTTCTGTCAGAGCTTTCATTAAGATGACAACAATATTGATCTTCCTTTTATGTTAAATGCACAAACATGAAACAGTTGGAGAGATGGAGTGTTTGTGCTGCTGAGATGAAACATGGGGAAGATGGAAAATTCACACTACATAGGAATTTTCAAATGTGAAACTCACACAGGCTGAATGTGTGAAACTACAGCTCCAAGTCTATGTCTTCTGATTTAGCTGTGTGTGTCGTACGTTACAATAGTGCCATGAAGTTACAATTACTAAACTGTAAGGTGATGTTTAACAATATTAATAGGTTTAATATTGCATTTCTATTGTATTTCTTGTATTTTTTTTTTTGTAAAATAGTTTCAGTGACTTAATTAAGTATAAAACTTCAACTGGCAAGTAAATGAACTGGGTTTTGATAGTTATTTTTAAAAACTGACAGGACTGAAAGTTAAGATTAACTGATATAGGTTTTTCAATGAATGATGACGATATTTTGGAGAAGGGAGGTGGTGAGTAGCTGATACATATGATATTTATTATCTTTAATTTAAAATTATGTAATATCAATTGCTGCAATTGAATTTATTTATTTATTTATGAAACTGAATATTTCTTAATAATTTCCAGTTTTTCACTATAAAAAGGAACACTGCTAAATGTACACTAAATTGCTACATTGTGATGAACAATATGACCATTTTAAGAAAGTGTGATGTTACCCATTGTATTGTGTCTATTAGTGAAGACATGGGAATTAGAGAAAAAATCTGATCATAGTCTGTTTGATCAATCTTACCTTCTCAAATCATCACAACTTGCCCAAAATAAACAGTTCAAATATAAAACAATGTTAGTTTAAACGTTAAACCTAGATAAATGTGCGCTACCAGGTGCATATCCAATCGTTTGTGTGGAGAGTGGAAGCTGAAGCCGTTTTGCAGGACGTGGAGGCGCCAGCGCGATCACTTGCGTTTTTTTCAGCGGAAGCAATTTAAAATATTCCACCATTTTTGCTCATAAAGGTAAGAGTAATACATCATTCGGAACTGTAAATGATCTACTTTTATTTGTGTGCACTCACAATATCAACAAAACGCTGCAATCGGTGCTTTTATAAAATAAAGAACACAAACATGATGCGCTTTCTGTCATCCCAAAAGGAGTGCTTCACAAATATGAACCAAAACTCAGTGAATACATACCTCACAGACATGATAAATATATCTATAGAAAGCATTAAGTTATTACTTAATGAAATAAAACAAATCAAAAACAAAAACACTTTCATTATGTGATCTGTAAAGATGCTTTTCTCTCTAAAGGCACGTCCAAAGAGGTGATGGCGAGTCAGGATCGGCAACTTCATCCCTGCGACACCGACTCAGAAAACACTAGTTTATTAATAAATCATTCAAAAATCTCCTTACTATTTTCCTCTGACACATTAATGGTAAGAACTTTTGCTGGTGCTTTGCAGAAAGCTTTAACCTAATGTGTGCTTGAACGTGGAACTGTTCCAGCTGCGCTGAAGGTACGCTCGCTGCTACTGACTGAGACAATAAACACCTTCCGAGCCAGTCTCGAAATTCTATCATCACCATAATTGGTGGATGTCTAAAATATAAAAATAAGAAGACGCCTAAAACAGGCCCGAAGCCCGTCCCGCATCTGAAATATGACGTGAAAATTGGCCTGAAGCCCGGCCCTAGGGTTGTAAAAAAAAATTGGGGCCCATCGGACTGGGGCTGAAATGCAGGGCTCTATTCCCACATATTGCACTTGTGCGCGCTAGAGACGTGACGGGCTTCATTGCACAGAATTCGCGCTGTGAGACGCGTGCGCATTGCTTGACAGTGTGTGCTTCCACCCGCCGTGTTTTACTTTAGATAGGCTTTCAATAATGCCGTTTGGAATGCAGTACTGTTAAGTGCACGAAACTCACGCAGTGACAGACTTTCATGTGCGCTTTGTGTTGCTTGTCCTGAAGATCGATTGCGGCTGCGGTTAAATGCACTTGCATTTTCAGATACTTTTATACGAAATTGATGTTCACAAAGTGAGTTATGCCTTCAGAGCAGGACAAAACATCTGATATATCGAAATAGATCTGTGCATTAGTGTGAATACAGTCTGTTAAAGCTGCCGCTGTCTGTGATCTCATCAGTAATAATCAAACGGCAATAATGCTGAGAAGAAAAAAAAAAAACATAACTATTGTCTGTAAACTTTCAGACACTTAAAGAACATTTATTTTAAATAAGTAATTGTTTTAAAAAGTAGTCTGCTTATGTAATAAAAAAAAAAGTAAATTTTGCACAAAATAAATTTGATATGAAATTTATATGGAAATGTGGCCATGTGCAGTAATATTGAAAATCGAGAACGTGATGCACTGTGATATTGAGTTGATCATTTGAATTGAATTGAATCGTGATTCACACTCCTACTTTTAAGATGGCAGTACTGACAGGCAGAGATTCCAACTCCAAAGCACAGAAACTGCAGTTTTGGTTAAAATGTAAGATTGTAAAGATGTATTTAAACAGCAGAAGAATAAATTGGGGGAAAAATGTAGATGAAGAATCATTTTGGAATTGGATCGTGAAGTGCCTGAAGATTCCCACCCCTAATGGGAATATCTTGTCTCTGGTGTGTATATTGATCTGCTGGTTGCAGACTCCTTCAGAATGATTCTTGTTTGTTTTTTCTGCCGTTGACTCTCTATAATAAATTACAGAAAGCTATTCTGAGTATAAATAGGATCCATTAAACAACATCCATGCCTGGGTGGGCAGACAAGCTGTGAGTTTCTTCATCTTCAATCTCTTTGTCACACTTGCGAGCGAGAATCGACTGGCCGGATCTCTTCTAATGGATGACACGCTGACATTGACCGGCCCCCTCTGTTCCTTAGATCAAGCCATCACAGAGATCTTTATGAAATACCTCTTCCTAAAACACACCTCTTTCATTCCCTCATCATTACAGCAGACGTTATGGCGTATGACAGCTCTCTCAGAATGAACACACGCTTGCGTGCTACTCTCAACCTCAGTCACGGTTCACGACTCTCTGATGCATATTGCATAAACAGCAGACACTGACTCAAATCGACAGTTCCAATACTGTTGGCTGGCTGCTACTAATCATTTCATTTGCTGAAGTTTGTGAGGTTCATGGCATTGTCTCTAGTCGGAGCTTAGTTCGCATGCGAGTGCGCAGATTTCCATGAGGAGAACTGGCCTCCCAACTGAGCCTGGTTTCTCCTGATTTTTTTTTTTTTCCTGCATTTCTGTCACCAGTGGAGTTGGATTCTTGCCACCGTTGCCTTTTCTGGATCTCGTACCTCGTACCAGCAAGATGGATATCCAGATGAGCGCATCCTCTCCACGTGCCATCTATCGGTTGCGTCGGTGCGCGAGCGGCCTCTCTACAATGCCGCGCTTCAGCCCTGAAATCATCAGACCGGAGAGATCGCAGTCTTTGAACGTCCTCTGATAAATGTGACCTCTGGTGTACAGTCGCTCAGGCGAGATACAGACTGTGGCACAGATTCAGATCCTACCACAAAGAAGTCAGAAGACACATCGCTATAGAAGTATTACGCAACATGTTATTACATAAAGATGATGAATGAAATATGATTAGCCCCTGCTAATAACATTCTATCTTGCTGCACATCTGTAACCTCTTCCATGATTCCTGCGCCAAAGTCTGTGAGGAGGCTGAAGAATAATGCAGTGACGAGAAACATTTCCTGATGCCTTTTCAGACAGTCTTAAACCATCAGGACTTTGGATGACTGCCACTGGGTTCTTTCTTGTTTTCTCTCTCATCGTTACATCCCAGCGCCGGTGCTTTTTTTTAGGGCCTGGTGTCGCCTCAGGCTGATCGACAAACGCCGTCCTGCATAATGCAGTTGATGATTGTTTAATTTCAGTCAGCTGGCAGATTTTTGGATGTTTGTCAAGTCAGCTATAGCGTTGGGCAGAGCTGTCGCCTTTTAGGAAAACAAAGAGCATTTTCAAATAGACCAGCTAAAAATGATCTGTTATTTGGCAGGCAAAACTGTTATTATGATTCAACATCCTGCAATACTAAGCACAGGCAAGAAGGTCTTAAAACGCAGTATGAAATTATGATTGTATGAATGTGTGTATGTGAAATCTGTGAAAAGGATTTTTCTAGTGATGATTGCAGTTTATCAGGCTGGCATATTGAAAACCTCAAATTAGGGCTAGGTGGTAAAATGGACTCAAAGCGGTATTGTGATAAAATTTATGTCGATAGCGACGATGTCGACAGGAGGCATTGAGGGCATTAAACTGAGCTTTGTTAGCTGTTGGCTCAAGCCCATGAAATAATACAGTTACAACTTCTGATTCTAATAATGTATTACTGAGAAGTTTATGCTTTAGAAGTAATTTTCATTGTCAGTTTATGTTAACTACTTAATTAACTGATGTTAACGAATTGTTAAGTGTTACCGAAAAATAGCCCTGTAAAGAATCAGAATATTTTCAATCAATATCTGGGACATTAAAATGTAAAAACGTTTAAGTTTGAAAAATAAACGGCCTATTAAGTCTTTAAAAGGGTAGTTGATTGTGTTATTATTATTATTATTATTGAATATCAGCACACGTGTAATAGTCAGTACAACACACACCAAGAAGTTTACATTTTGGCTTCATACGTTTTTGTCCGATCTGTTTAAGCCCCGCTGACGGTTACGTTTAGGAGTAGAATTTTGTGTTTACTTTTGTCTGAAAATTGTACTGTATGTTTTGACATGACATCGCATTGCACAGAATGTTTTTTTATGAAAAAAAAAATAATAGTAATACTGTGGTAAATTGGGGGGGTGTAGTAACCATGTTTTTGGCGCATTGATTACCATTTGTATAACCATAGTTTTACTACAAATACCATGGTTAAACTATGGTTAGCGTAGCAAGACCATGGTTCATTTGTGGTTACGATGGTTTAACAATAGTATCCATGTTTTTTTTTTTGGTTTTATTTGTAGTAAAACCATGATTAAGGGAAATGCAGAAATTTTTTTATTTGAATTATCCCTTTAAACTGCATCGTTTTGTGCAGCAGAATATAGATTGTTTATATTAATACCAAGGTTAATATGAGTCAAAACTGCTGAGGTCATGTGCTTATTTTTTGGAGGGCACTGCTGAATATTTCAGGCCGGGCTGTTGTAGCTTGGAGCTGGACTATTTGTCTTTTCCAAAACAAACTTTAGACAGATTAAAGTAAGTCTGTCCTTGGAAAATAACCAGAGTCTTGGTTTGCTGATGTAGATTGAATGTTATATGCTGTAGTATGATGCAAAAATAATGTGATATAGCCTGTAAAGGTGTGATTGTTGTATTTTACATTTTAATTGAACTGAAGACACTGTCATGAACCTTGCAGTTTTTTTTTTCGTCTGCTCCACGTCACTCTAGCACCATTATGGAGATCACCAGAACGCATGCGCTTTGCACGTAAACAAGGTGCAGCGTGTATATGCCACGGTAGGACCCTTGCTGGACCCTTGCTGTCTATGAAGGGTCAGAAAGCTCTCGGATTTCATCTAAAATTTGTGTCATTTGTGTTCTGATGATGGAACGTCAGCCTTACAGTTTGGGTAGACATGAAGGTGAGTAAATGATTACAGAATTTTCCCTTTTGGGTAAACTATCCTTGTAGGTAAAATTAACAGGACTTAAAATCTAAAATTAGAATGTTGTCAGATCCCCAACTGACCCAAACCCGCCCTATGTAGACATTGTTGCTATGTTCGACAAACAATGCCGCTGTCGCACTACACATCGTGTTCTAACGCAGTGACAAATACATCGCTTAGAAAAGAGGGAACTGATAACACGTCAACGGACAAGACAGAGCAGGTTTCTTCTGGTATAAAACAAGGTCTCAGCTTTAAAATGTTGTCATTTTTTAAGAAATTCAAGCAATGAATGCTATTTGTAGCTCTTTAATGTGTTGTGACAGATCACTGTATTGCCTTATTAGATCATTTGACACATAAACCGATCATCAGAACGTATTTTAACTGCAGAATGACGTCAGTAAACACAATGCTTCAAGTTCAAGTCCACCAAAGTTAATCTGCTCTCTTGTCTGATTTGTCTGTCGGATGGAATGGCGGATTCTGCGTTATGACTGGTCAGATCGCATGTCAATCAATCTGTTTGCGAAGTGTCAATTTCAGCCCTAAGGTACCTTAAGTTAGGGCTGCACGATATTGGAAAAAAAACTCATATTGCGATATGAAAAAAAAAAAAAAAAACACAAAACACTCACCAAATGAATAGCTCTATTTGGAAAATAAATAAATAATTCAAATGATTGGGATGATTTCATAGGTGAGTAAATCAGCATTAAAAATAAACAAATTGTAAACATATATAAATATGTAGAACAAAGATACAAATAAAGTTAATAAGCTATAAAAGTGATTTTGCAGTTTAATTAACATTCATGACACCGAAAGCCTCAGGAACATTAAACTGCTGTGATTCTGTACTGTTACACATCCATTTTCTTTCTCAATTGTTTACCTCCAACTAAGCCATATGCAACAGTGTTTACACGGATACTTGCCAAGACATGCATGTTGACATAGTTTCGCACATGTGTGTTATTTTAGGCACAAATAGCCGTGGAAGTGAACGGAATTCAGTGCTCGCGTGCATCTGCGTCTACACTGGACACGAGCGGCGCGACACAACAAAATACAGTAGAACTCATTATAATCAGCGTTGCTGTCTACACTGGATGCGGCGCGGCAGGACAAATTCCTGATAGTAAACTGCTGCCGCGTTCTATTTATGCAATGCTGACACTGATTTTTTTTGTTGCGTCCAGTGTATAGACAGACTTTCACTTAGATGTTGTGGCACATGACGTCACGACAGCTGTCTCATCCGGTGTAGACAAGGTGTCTGTGTGTGAGCAAAGAAAACGATCAGTATTAATATAACAATCGGTATATTAAACATCGCACATCCTGTGACGTGCACATCGCGATATCGATGCTCAAGCGATATATATAGTGCAGCCCTACGTTAGGGTGGGATCCTGATCTTGGATCATCTTCTGCACCCTGATGAGTTTCATGCTGGTCCAGGTTTATGCTGATTAATGTTAGCTTTGTACTAATCTAGCTAATTGATCAACATGGTCAGGTTTTGTCCAGCAAAGCATGTTGGTGCACAGGGTCGACTAGCAGTTTGAGCTAACTGACTGAACTAGTCTTGTTGCTCAAGCTAGTTGAGCAGCCTGATGCTGTTTTTCTTTTTTTTTCTTTCAACCAGGCAACTCCAGACCAGTTTCATGAAACAGCATGAAACATGAAATGACCAAACCCCTTGAGAGGTTTTCAAAATCCACAGGTGGTTTGGGGATTCGGGAAGCAGGGCGATGAGCTACATACTGTATGCTAATGTTTCATTCATTCAGCAGTCCATTACAGCTCAGCGTTCAGCGCTTCTGGGCCGAGTGAAGGGTCCTGATGACTGAACACTGCTTGACAAACTGAGCTACTGTGCCTCCATGCCCAAGGCCACATCACAGGCATCTGTTTGGTCATGATGTGAAATATGATGTCTATTTCCCTAAGCCTCCAAAGGCATTTTACATGTTCTGAACAAAGCTGTAGGGCATGAGCTGCTTTCTTCAAAAAGTAAAAGATAAATGCACAGAAGTTTTAGTCTTGAATCTGAGACTGAGTGTTTTGTTTTGTTTTGTTTAAATAGTTAATCAGTACTAGACAGCCTAAGTAGTGTGGATAAACAAACGTGCTTGTCGCTATCCGGTCGGCTGATGATTGGTGGTCTGGACTGTACGTGTCACTCTGCTTTAGAATGTTTGGCTTCCCATAACTAATCAATTGTAAGGGCCAGGACACTGGATCAATATCTGGTGAGTCTAACAGTACAGGCAGGAAGTGTATGTGTGTTTATTGGTATCCCCCACAAATGTCCCCACAAGTATAGTAAAACCAAAAGTCAGTCATGTAAAGTTGTTTGCATAAAGCATTTGATTAGTGTCAGTATATTCCAAAGTACCCACACCTGACATTGTGATCTCCAGCATTTTGAGGCGTGTTTCTTTCTAAAGTGTGCGGAAAGCATTTAGTGACACACCTGCTGTAAGTGAAGAGTCCTTTTCCAGCAAATTTCTTAACCAGAGGAAAGCGCTTTGATGCTGTGTTTATAATCACAGCTGGTTGATAGCACACAGTGACAAGCACCCGAAGGCTCTTGAGAGGCGCAGATACGCCCACCCATCAACACACACACACACACACACACACACAAAAACATGCAGAGAATGTGTGCATTTCCAAAGATGCAATTCAGATATGCTGAATGAGAGGCAGCATTTGCTGGTGTTAAATGACTTTTGATCACGGGCTGTTCACACACGCTGAGCTGCTCAATCCAGCTATTTCAGGACCAGGCATAGTTTGGTTTTTAACATCCGTAGGGTTATTTCAAATAGACAGGTGCACAGCTACACATACCCAGTCTGTAAATACACTCTTAAAAATTAATGTTCCAAAAGGGGGTTTGCACAGTGATGCCATACAATATCCTTTTTCCCCCTTCCAAAGTTCCTTTGATAAAAAAAAAAATAAATAAATAAAAAAGTAAAATGACTTTTTTCTTTCTGTTTTTTTTCATTTAACTTTTTAAATAACTATTTTTTTTTAAGGAATAGTTTATAACCCTCCAAATAAAAAATAAATAAACACATTTA
Source organism: Labeo calbasu (assembly GCA_019740295.1). Taxonomy (NCBI): domain Eukaryota; kingdom Metazoa; phylum Chordata; class Actinopteri; order Cypriniformes; family Cyprinidae; genus Labeo; species Labeo calbasu. Next base: position 4,625 of record JAHKKF010516451.1, on the reverse strand, counting down.
TTGGATGCTCTGCAGTGAATGGGTGCTGTCAGAATGAGAGTCCAAACAGCTGATAAAAACATCACAATAATCCGCAAGGAACCCACACATCATGAGAAGACAATAGCTGACACAAATCCATCATGAAGACATTTGTAACTAAAATACATTGAGTCCGTAATCCATAATAACGCTTCCTCCAGTGAAAAAGTGGTTTGGTCTGAATCAGGAGAGAAATCTGCACAGATCAGGCACCGTTTACAAGCCAAAACAGCTCTAAACCTTGTCCTTCTCTTCTCAAGATGTGAACTGATGGACTGGAGTGGTGTGGATTACTTGTGGATTATTGTGATGTTTTTTATCAGCTGTTTGGACTCTCATTCTGACGGCACCCATTCGCTGCAAAGGATCCATTGATGAGGCAGTGATGGAATGACACATTTTTACAAATCTGATAAAGAAACAAACTCATCCTAATCTTGGATGGCCAGATGGGGAGCACATTTTCATTTATGGGTGCACTATTGCTTTAAATGTTGGATTGAATTTAAAATGACTGATCTGCTGCTTAAATCACTCATTCGCAGCAGTTAACCAAGATTGTTAGTGAACGATAACTGATTGTGTGACTTCGCAAGTCATATTGACTACATTCATGATACTTCTATGGTGCCTTTGCATTCTTTGTAAAGCTTCAATTGTAATAGCACTGAAAATATGCAAATCCTTCCTTTTGTGTTTCAGAAAAATTAAAAGGTTTTACAAAAAAAAAAAAAAAAAAGGCAAATAATTGATAAATGTTTCCCTTTTCTGGAAATTATTCACTTAACCTTGGTAAGGTACTTGTCCATACCCAAAGTTACACTTATGATTCGAGGAACTAAGCACACATACATGTGTATGCACACACACACACACACAAACGCAAATCTTTACTTGAGCTGACACACTTAATGTATGTAGCTCTGTCTTTACTCCCTTCTGTCAACACTATAAATTTGAATCATGTGTTGTGGCTCATCTTTAATTCATGTGCCTCTCTTCATAAATCTGTTTACTGTAATAGTCTATACCTGGCCTGTTTTATGTATGTAAATAAGCCCTCTACTCTGAGAGATCCAGCGTAATATGCATCTGATTTGCATGGTCGCTGAGTTTGCCTTTGCTCTGAAGGGCCACAGTCAAAGCAGAGGCTGCATTGTTACTGTAATGTAATAGATTTACTGATATACAACCAATGTCTTAAAGGGGTCCTTTTATGCTTTTTCACTTTTTAAATTTTAGTCAGTGTGTGGTGTGTATGTTTCAAAAACTACAACGAACGGCTCCTTTGGACTACAGCGTTTGTTTTCCACATGCAATGATGTCACAACGCGGCCCATTAGAATATCATTAAATTAAATCCCGCCTGCGGAAATTCTAATGGTTTGGGGGTGCGTAGGGACGAGCTGCTTCAATGAGCCGTAGCGCGGCGGGTATAAACACAAGCATTGACTAGAGTGGCCGCGATCAGCTCCGGTGGCCGTGTCGGAGCTGTGCCGTAGACGTATGCAGTGTGTGGTAAGAGATTTATTCATCATACAGTGTAGACAGCTTCACTTATAACTTATAAGAGTGCTTTTTAAAATGCATAAACCTGCACTAGAATAGGCTAGGCTGATCAGTGGTAATGTTTTTTGCTCGTTTTCTGTAGCTGCTTTTTGAATAAGGAAATGTAAGCATCATAATTAGTAACTTACAATGTTTTTACTTAATTGTTGTCATGTTAAATACAAATTAAGTCATGTTAAAAGCATTGGGCTGCGTTTAGCCTTATGCTGTAGCTGGTTTTGGGCAATGAACCTAAGTATGTAAGTAAATAAATTAGCACTATAATATCATGTATCTGTAATCTCGCAGACTAACGATAGGACCCAACACTACTGTAGCGTATTATTTACTCACCCTCCATGCATCCTAGGTGTATATGACTTCCTTCTTTCAGATGAATGCAGTGGGGTTACATTAAAAATAATCTTGGCACTCCCAAGCTTTAGAATGGCGTAGACAGGTGTTTCTCTTCATCATCAGTCCAAAACAAGTCCAATAAAGTGCATCGGAACTTGCTGCTTTGGTAAGGGGTGTGGCAGTACTGAAATACCGTCTAAGCTGTTCGCCAATCAGAACACACTGGGTCAGCTAACCAATCACAACACATTTAGGAACATTTTTCGGAAGGTGAGCCTTGAACAAACCCTACTCTAATCGAGCCATTTGTGCCAGGTTGGGGAGAAAGGTATAGTAATAATGTAAATTATGTGAAAAACACGAGAGCATGTTCTAGTACACCCCCAAAACAAAGTCAAGACTTTGTAAAAGAGCATAATAGGACCCCTTTAAAGTAATGAACAGCTTTTAATTCAATGAGTAATTTACTCATTGATCATGAACAATCATTGGTCACATACACACTGCAAGTTTCAGGAGTGACAACTGCATTTAAATGCAGGGATGAGTCCCGTAAATTATCGTTCCATGTGTGTACGGAACAGCAACCACTCCAGCATTTGTAACCATAGCAACATTTTGGCATTTTGCAGATATGTGCCGTTTTGGCTAAACATTTGGCTAAAGACTCTCTTTGTTTGTTTATTTAACTAAGCTACCGCTGATAGATGTGCTGTGTTTTGTTTATGTTCGAGAGGCTGCTTTAGAGAGCGCTGTGTTGCAGCGTTGCCATGTCCTGATATTTACAAGCGCTTTTAAATATGTTGTTTGATCTTAGCTCATAAGGCTAGGCACTTTATGGAGTTGATAAAGATATAAGATATAATTTTTTGGTGTTATAAAACAAAGCATTTAGGTGTTTTTCTGTGCTTGGCCTTGTTTGTTGTTGTTGTTGTTGTTTCTGTGAAGATCTGGCAACACTGACACTTTTTCCAGTGTTATTTTCCTGAATCTCACATACAGACGGAGACACATTTCTGATGCGTCTTTAAATACGTCATTAACAACTAGTTCAGTTCTGTACGCACGGCATAGAATTTCTGTATGTGCGGTTGTC
>JAHKKF010516446.1:43865-55317 GCA_019740295.1 Labeo calbasu | reverse complement strand
CGTCTATCAAATACTTTTACTTCAAACTCGCTAAATTCCAGCCTCAGCCCAATCAGAAGTACCAGTACTTACATAGAAACCTATACAAAGTAGCCAGAGAGATATGCTAATTTTAAAGAAATACATCAGATGGATTTAGAGGCTTATCCATCTGAACACTTCATATATATAAAGCACACTAATGTGACACTAAAGCACAGTAATGTGATTGTTAATTTAAGCCATTTGTGATATTACATTACATATTACAGTTTGCATGCCATCATGAGGGCTCTTTAATAGGTTGACGGAGTAAATAAACCTGATTTCAAGCAAAGTGTCAATTATATTACAATGCAGTCACGTGAACTGTTTGTGTTGATGACAAACTCTGTCAAGAACGGAAGACATATGTTTGAAGTGCTAAAGAGCAACAAACACACGGCTATCAGTGACAAAATGCTCACAATCTTTTTCATTTCAGATTTCATATTGACATATTCCAGTCTAACACGAGTTGGCATAAGATGTAGTCCTTGTTGTTTATCTACATCCAAGTCGTATCTAATACTTCCCTGGATTGAATTCAGCAAAAGAATCACGCCAATGCCATGAGAATGTCCCGCTGGCCCACGCCAGTCCAAGCTAACGTCATCAGGATGGCTCGGGCTCCCTGATTAGAATGACTGGCCCAGGTGCTGGGCTTGACACGCTTGTCAACAGACTACGCGGGGAAAGGTCAGGAAGCGATGCTGCGAGCGGGACACACTCGCTGGGAATGGAGAGGACTCTTGTGAAAGCTGCAGCCAGGTGTTTGCATTGTTGCTAGGCTATGAGGGGATTTGAGGAATAGATTCAGCGCTAATGGGATGGGATGGGAGGGTGGAAGATGCAATGATTACAAATGTACAGGAGAAGCTTGTGACTGTGATCTGATAAGAGTTCAAAACATGACTGTATGTTACAACAAAGACTTTCCCACATGAGAGACACTGGATGAGCCCAGCTGTGAATCCTCATTATCTTACATAATCAAAATCTGTTGTGCAAGCCCAGGCATTGTACCTCAACTTACCTCAAAGATATAACTCACAAATAATTAATACGCAAAGTCAGGCAGGAGTGGGAGCTAGCAGGAAGCTAACACCATGGTGTGATATTTGCAATTCAAACACATAGTTTGCAGTGAAGAGATTATGATGGTACGGGTACAGTAGCAAACCCCCGGCATTACCGTTGTGGGAAGTTGCCAGGATGCAAATGGCTTAAGAAATGTATTGTCTATGCAGCATCAGTGCAGAGGTGAAGGGTTTCATTCACTGTGTGCAAAACTTGCCTCTAGCGCTAACAAAAAGGCCCCACTTTCATCAAATTATTCACAATATAAATCACCAAGAAAATTTATAACAGATCATATAAACCGATAGCAAACACTCATCTTCCTTGTTGTGCTGAAAGAGCTCTTCCGAGAAAAAAATGGAACAAGCCCTATAAATCCCTGACAAGATTGTGACCTGAAACACTTCCATTGTAAAAAAAAAAAAAAAGCACATGACTATATCTTGTCATGTTGTTAGGAGAAAGGATGTGAAGAGAATGAAAGGGAGTAAACATGCAGTTAATTATTTGTTGACATCTAACCTGCGGTCAAATTTTGGGGACAAAAAAGGTCCATTGTCAATGGTGTAGTGATATATAAAGCACAGCTCATAGCAAAGTCACTTTCGAACCAAGCAGCTTTCTGTTGGTCAGTGTGGCGAATTCACATGAGAAACTTTAATGTGAGCAAAATCTGTGTGAGGAACTTTTTGCCTTCATGCAAAATCTCCAGATTGTGCAAATTCCTATTAGAATGACTGGATTTCATCCACAAAATTTCACAGAGCAACGGTAAATGTGACTGCACAATTATCGCAGAAGTACAATAAATAAAATTCATTTCTGTCCTTCACTTTTTCTGTTTGTTTTTACAGACTGAAGTAGGATTCAAAATTAAGTAATTAACAGCATGTTGAAATTTTTTTTAGATCCTATTATTAAATAAAATAAAAATGTAAGAAGTGCAACATAAATATACAGCTCTGCCTACTTAGATATGCTGATGTTAAATGTCACCCTAAAAAGGGAAGAGACATGTTAAGCAATCATACAGCAGTGACTAAACTGAAACTAGCTTTCAAAATTTTAAAAAGTCTTGAGAATTGTGCACAACTGTAATATGACATACACTGCCTGTTATATGTAGTATAACAACTGCTGTTTTGTGATTTATATTAAAGGTACACTAACAAAAACATATACATGCCCCTTACACTGTTTGGATAAGACTGTATGATTTATTTTACTTATTAACATTAACTGTAGTCACTACGATCTTGTATGGACCTTATGGTTGTCGTGGTAAATTTTCAGTAGCTCAGTATATAAAGGTATACTACAACAAATGTAGTAGCCGCCCAAGAACGTTCGAACACGGACGCAAGGAAATACAGCCGGATTCCCTCATGTTTGAGAAATACACCTGCTGAAAAAATTATAAACAACTGAGACTCCCTTCTAGAGAGAATTTTTGACTATGATGTCTAACCATCTAGGTAGTTAGTTTACAATTTTAAAAAACACTTTTGCAAATCAGACGGTCCGTTAATTCAAAAGGTTCAGTTAATTCAGGCGCTTATCTCGAGTACACAGGCACTAAATGACTGTTGTCAATATATAACACTACTGACTACAATGTGTTTGTCGCTTCTCCTTTCTATAGAAACTTAGACCGTTCACAAAAACGTCGTAAAATCCAAACAAGGTTTTGACAGAAACGGAGATGATTTTTTTTTTTGATTGACAGGTCCATCTTTTTTTTTTTGCTCAAGGTTAGGAACACAACAAAGCAAGCTGTGAGCAACACACCACAATCAACGTATATTCCTCAGGTTTGATCCAGTGATTCGTAAATAAAAAAGCATCATAAAGCATGCATTTATTGCATTGCTCTTGTCATTTTTGGCCTAACTTCCTTTGGGGGAATCCCCCATCGTTTTGAGACAGATAGCACTGCGTTTGAAGATCACAGCTGTCAAAAGTGACAATGATCAGAAGGGCTGTCATGTCTTACCTTCTCTCGCCTTTAGCAGAACAGTGTTGGCCACGATATTCTCGAGCTCCATGTTTCCTGGGTTGCAGGCAGGCACCGCAGGCCCAACCTCGTCGCCGGGTTGGCAGTTTATGTGTGTGTGTGTGTCCTCCCCCGCTCCCCCCCACGGCGGAATATTATTAACCCTGAATGACTCTCCGCTCTGCCGTTTCGCTCCTCTGATTCCCCGCCCAGAAGCTTCGGATTTACGTCGATCGTAGAGCCTACTATGACAAAGCCGGAGCTCATGAATATTAATGAGACATGCTGACGTTGCTTGGTAACCAACCTCGAGCGTCCCGCTTGAATGGTCCTATGGCCCAGGCTTAGCTCATGAATATTTATAAGATTATGCTGACATTAGGTACTGCTTCTTATTAATATCTCTGTATAATTCTTATCTGATTTGTACTCTTATTTCTTTACGCCTTCAAAAGTATCCTAATCCTTTAATCTATGGTCTATTAATTGTTATTATTATTATTATTATTTCACATTTATTTTTTGTTTATATAAATAGTAGTATTTACAATAATTGCAATAGTCATTATTTGTTGTCCTGAAAATGTTTGTACATTTGATTTGTGTAGTACAAATATCAAACTTATAAAAACATCACGTGATCTGTTTGATATTCATAACCAGGTCTTCGCCATAGTAGTTTCGTTGTCACAATCCAGATTTTTTTTTTATTTATTTTTTTGCAAAATGCTATAATGTTTACGAATCCTGCATAAACTGTTTATTATACGACCTAGTATTATAATAATATTTCGTTGTTTGTAAGCTGGTCGCTGTCTATTTATTAATATCTTCCGTGTCTTTCCTTTGATGATAAACAGATGCACATTTTTTCAGACATATGGCGTGCCACAGGACATACCACGAGCAGCTTTGAACTTGTAACTAAAGACGAAATAAAACTGCAACTTAATTGTGAGTTTTGCAATGCTTAGTTTACAACACCATCTAGAGGTGAAACTGTTACACTGATAATTAAAAGCTAATAATCTAAATATAAAATTTAATAACAACATTATCATAAGCAACAACAACAACATATTTTTGGCATTTTAATGCGAAGTTACATCTGGATCTGATAATAAAACATGCTATCACGACCTGCTGCCTCCTCGTATGAGTCTGAAACCTAAACAACCTGTTTAATTTTCTATTATTATTTCACACACACAAAAAAATATTATTTATTTTTTATTATTATTATTTTATTTTTTACTAAGCTCCCCCCCCCCACCCTTTGTTATGAACATTTAATGTAAACTTCTTTTCCTGCAGGTGGCGATGTCGAATCATGTCGATTTGTTTTCTCTTTGGAGAAGAAGTCGCTACTTCCGTGGTTCTGAAACACGCGTGTTACAAAGGCAAGACAGTGGTTAACTAGTGTATCATACAGTAATGGGTAAAACCAAAAAAGCTCGTAATCGCAGTAAGTTTAATTACAATAAAAACAAAAAGAATCTGAAAAAGAAGATAAGAAGAAAGGAGAAACCGCATATAGATTGGTAAGTACATACTACTAACGTTACATGCCTAACGTTACTAGAAAGGACTTTCTTGCTATACAAACCTTTTTTCTTGTCTTTTTTACGATTATTTGATAATTTACTGCCTATTTTTGTAAAAAATATTATAGAGTGCGTTTTAATTGTATTTAATGTGCACTTAAAATCTTAAGAGTATTTTAGAAATGGTTCTTGCAACTACGTCATTAAACATGTTTAATAACAAATGTATTTAAATATATGACATACAAGTTTCAATAGAAATTACGTCGAGTATATATTTTAGTTTACCGTAAATTATCTTAAATAGAATGTAGTATCTGTACATTCGGCAGTACATTTAGCCATATTCCAAAGACAGCAGCGATTGTGGAATTAAGTTACATATAACGAGATTTATTTAAAATATTTTTAAAAGTATGTTCAAGTTCACTTTTTTTCTCAAATGTTATTTTTATCTGAAACACCTGTTGACTTGAACTCCACAATGTTATGCATTATGAAGTTCGTCAAACAATAGGTTGATTAACATGGCTAATATGAAGTCCTCAGATACGTAATGCTTGGGATGAACACAAGACAGTAAAGCAAAATCTACAAGACATGGGGCTGTCACTTGGGACGAAGGGTCTGCTTCCTATTAAAAACAAAAAGGCAAGTACTATGCTTGAATCACTGTTACAATGTATTTATACATACACTTTCTGCTTATGACAACCTATTGCGTTTAACTGATGTTTCAGGAAAGTAAACCAGAGGAGAAAGTTGTATTGAAACCCTACGTCGTTGAATGTACGTATCAAAACCAGTGGTTCTAAGATGGTTTAGAAATCTGTTGTTAAAATGTATAAATATTTTCATATTTTGCATAATATGATTTGGTTTGCAGCAATGGAGGTAGAGGCCAGTCACCGTGGTGAGGACAAAACCACATGCTCCACTGACATGACTGAATTTGTACAACACATGGTGAAGGAACACAATGAGGATTATAAGGTAAAAGAGAGCCATATCAATGATCACAGACATTGAAAAAAAGACACCTTTGATAGTTCACATTACTGATTGTGTTTTATTGGCATGTCAGGCAATGGCAAGGGATGAGAAAAACTACTATCAGGACACACCAAAGCAGATCAAACGGAAAGTGGAATTATATAAACGGTGTCATCCTGAGGAATATGCTGCGTTTATTGCGTCTCTGAAATCTCAGAAGTCTACGTGATGTCACAGTGAAGAAATGGTGTCTCAAACGTCACCTTAGTGTCTGTCGTGTGCTGCAAAATGTGAGGAGTCTTAAGGATGAGCCTATACACAGACAGAAAATTTTCAAGGTTCTGCTATGGCAACGTTCTTCAAGAGTGTTAACTTTTAAATGTGTATATGAATTTAGTAAACTTTAGTATTTTCCCATGTATATAAGGTTTGCATTTGTAAGTTTAAGTGAAATGATGACATAAAAAAGGAGACAATAACTAAAAAATTACAGTTTATAAATTCAGATTTTTTTTAATGGATAAGTTTAGTGTGTTGTGGCAAATAAATTTATTACACAGGAGTGAAAACAACCCTCTGACACAGTGCAACAAAAAATCTGGATTCAATACAAGTGAAATTATCTCAAAATAATTGAGCTGTTTTTCTTTGTGGTTATACTTTTATATCAAACATAATTTATTATTAATAATTTAATGTTGCTGTTACATTAGCAACATTTAGCCAAAAAAGTCCATTGTCCAATGTAAGTAGAGTAGCAATGCACAAAGAATTCAAGTTTTTAATGATGCAGCATTCTGTTGGCAAATGCAGCAATTTTGTGTGGAAAAATGTAAATCCAACATGAAATATGCATGTAAAAATGATCCAGATCATGCACAGAGCAGAGAGTTTCACAGAGCAACTGTAAATGTGTTTCTTTTTTTCCAAGAAAATAATTATTACACCAACATTAAAATAAATAATGTTTTAAAAGTACAGCCACAAGATTTTGTGGGAAAACCCCCACAAAAGGTATGCCAAAAATTCATTTGATAGAGCTGAACTCAGAATCGTTTAAGACAATAATTACACAGATTTGTTCATACTGCAAGTAGTGCTTCTGTAGAAATTGTTGTTGCTTCATCACTGCTTCTTAGAAATGTCACATGCTACATGTACATGCTAAATAAAATGCGCATGACTGGTTGTGAATAAGACGTCTGAATCCAATCCATCTGTCAACAGCTGTTATACAAGTTACATCAAATTATTGGCCACACAGTTCCTTTCCAGGATTTTCAAACATATTCTGAATATTACAAATTGACATCACAAAACCCTCAGTATTAAGATTGTAAAACAATGCATTTTCATTGTAAAACTGACATTCAAAGAGGCATTTAATTTGTCCATTTAGCTGTGGGTTAAGCCATATGTTGCAAGAGACTGAACGCGAGATGAATTTCATATAGTTGATAGTAATTCAGACCACTTGCATAACCAGACCATACTGATTTCACAGTGAAGACGCCTTATTTTTGTATAGCTGTGCAACTTCAAAACAAAATCTCCATTTGAAGCCTAAATCACAGTTATGAAAAGAGAATTATCCGAGGTATCCACTGTCAGCTACACAATTTGGCATGATGGAGGCAAAAGCGTTTAAGGATTAGTTGGGTTAATCTCTTTCCACCTCAAAATCAAAATATATATTATATTAAAATTAAAATATATATAAATAATTAAAAACAATTGTACATAATACACACACACACACACAAACGCACACATACATATATATATATATAATATGTTTATACAGTGCTGCCTAAAAGTTTGTGAACCCTTTAGAATTTTCTATATTTCTGCATAATTATGACCAAAACGTTAATCAGATTTTCACACAAGTCCTGAAAGTAGACAAAGAAAACCCAATCAAACAGATGAGATTAAACAAAATTATATATATATATATATATATATATATAGTTTGTCCTTTATTTATTGATAAAAATGGTCCAGTGTTAAATATTTCTGAGTTGCAATAGTATGTGAATCTTTAGGATTAGTAGTTAATTTTAAAGTGAAATTAGAGTCCATTTGTTCAGATGTGTTATCAATCAATAGGATGACTATCAGGTGCCAGTGTATGCCCTGTTTTAATTAAAGAACAGGAATATATCAAAGTCTGATCATGTTTGTGAAAGTGAATCATGGCATGAACAAAGTAGATCTCTGAGAATCTCAGAAAAAGAGATAATGTGGACAAGTCAGAGCATTATTGGAGAAATGTTTTGTGGATGGATGAGACCAAAATAAAAATTTTTGGGTTTAAATGAGAACTATTATGTTTGGAAAAAGAAAAACACTTTCCATCTGTGAAACATGGTGGTGGTAGTATCATGGTTTGGGCCTGCTTTGCTGCATCTTGGCCAGAATGGCTGTATTATACCAGCAAATTCTAAAGGAAAATGTCAGGACATCTGTCCGAGAACTGAATCTTAAAAGGAAGTGGGTCATGCAGCAAGACAACGACCACAAGCACACAAGTCATTCTACCAAAAAATGGTTGAAGAAGAACAAGGTTAATGATTTTGAATGCCTGAGTCAAAGTCCGGACCTTAATCCAACTGAAAGGGGACACACCAGATACTGAAAGCAAAGATTCACATACTTTTGCAACTCACAATATTTAACACTGGATCATGTTTCTCAGTAAATAAATGACAAAGTATATTTTATGTCTCATTTGTTTGATTGGGTTCTCTCTGTCAACTTTCAGGACTTGTGTGAAAATCTGATGATGTTTTGTGTTATATTTATGCAAAAATGAAGAAAATTCTAAAGGGTTCACAAACTTCCAAGTAACACTGTGGGTGTGTGTATATATATATATATATATATATATGAGAAACATGAACAAGAAACATTCATGTTCAAGCAAAATAAAACTTACGGTTTCTTTCTGTGATTCACCAAGTTGACTCCACATGCAAAGATAAAACATAATATGTAATGTGCTCTTTGTAATACTGAATATAATAATCCTATTAATGACAAGTGAGATATTGTACATTGTAACTAGCAGCAATAATGCCCACAGTACTCATTTTGAAAAGTGTTTGTTCATCTCCTTCAATGTCACAACAGTGGCATTATCATGACGTAAGCGCTCTGTATTCCTTGCACGATTCAAGTATAAAACCGTTACATCGAATACTCCCTCATTACTAGAGATCCCTTTGCCAGTTCTTTCTGGCACATTTGGTGCCAACTCTCAAATGGCAGCTTGGTTCATACCAACGTCAGAAGCAGGTCCTGGAACTTTTGGAGGCCGCAGGTTCTGCTTAATCCATCAGATTCCGACTGAGCAGCCAGCAGGAAAAGCTTCCTCTGATCAGCCACTGAGCTCAGGGAGAGAGCCTCACGCAGCTCTGGTACGCTAACAGCATTGGGCTTATCCTGGATGAGGGTATAAAAAGCATTTTAGTTCACATTCATATTGAAACATAAACCAGAAAGCCTAGTACTGTATTAAAGCGATAGTCCACCCAAAAATTAATATCCAAATCTGTATGACTTGCTTCTGCTGAAAATATTTTGAAATTTAGATGTTTGTTTTTACAATTAAAGTCAACTGGGTCCAGTGTTGTTTTAAACCCCTTTGACTTTGTACGAGTAAACACTCTTCAAAATAGGATGAACTATCAAAATATGTCCCCTTTATTTATATAAGCAGCTTACTGTGAACTATCTCTTTAACTTAAAAAAAAAAACAGTGGCTAAAGATCTAGGAAATCAATATGAAGTCTTTCTGACATTATAAACAGGGTTAAAGATTGAACCAAGAGCCTTTGGTTACCTGCTTGTTTCCCAAGACCACAACTGGAAGATCAGTGTCTGCTTTAAGTAATCGATGCAGCTCGTCTTTGGCCTGAGGGAGCCGGCCTCTATCAGATGAGTCCACCACGTACACCAAAACATGTGTTCTCCTTAGGTAATCCACCCAGTACATTCGCAAGTCTTCACCACCTCCAACTGATGAGGAAAGGTAACCAAAACAGGAATGAACTGTATGATGTGTTATTGCTGCCATAGACAAACATGCTTTTTTACAGTAAGAAATAGTAAAAAAAAGGCATTACCTAAATCATTATTACTTGTAGATTAAGAATTAAATTATCCTACATTAGAAATATGAGCATATCCTTGTGAAAAAGAAGTGCACTTAACTGTATTGAATGTGCACTAGTAGTGTACTTCAAAAAACTGCACTTGCAGATAACAATATTAATGAAATAAAAGGCAATGTAAGTGTACTGAAGAGAATTAACTACGTTTTTTTAATACACCAGATCATGGGTGGCGAACTCTGGTCCTGGAGAGCCACAGCCCTGCAGAGTTCAGCAACCCTAATAAAAACTCACCTGCCTGTAGCTTCCTTGTAACCCTTCAGACCTTGATTATCTTGTTTAGGTGTGTTTGATTAGGGTTGAAGCAAAACTCTGCAGGGTTGCGGCTCTCCAGGACTAACATTCGCCACCCCTGCACTAGATCATACTTTTAAAAAGTGCACTTTGTAATAATGTCAAATTAAAAGTTTTGTATATCAAAGTACATTTTTTATCATTATGTTTTAATAACATTTTGTAATGCTTTAGAGAAGTACACTTTTTTGTGTTGGCTAACATGCTAAAGTAGGCTTAAAGTAATTAATATCAAGACATAAAGTACTTGATATTAATTTTAACTAATGTGTTATTTGGTATTACATTTAAAGTTAATATATTCTAAATGTACTAAATAACAACTTTTTCATTACAAAAGTGTAAATACAAATGTGACCCTGGACAAAACCAGTTATAAGTAGCATGGGTATATTTGTAGCAATAGCCAACAACACATTGTATGGGCATCGATGTATCGATTTTTCTTTTATGCCAAAAATCATTAAGATTTAGTAAAAGTAAAGTAAAAGATCATGAACCATGAAGACATATAGTAAATTTATTACCCTAAATATATCAAAACTTTTATTTTTTTGATTAGGAATATACATTGCTAAGAACTTTGTTTGGACAACTTTAAAAGTGATTTTCTCAATATTTAGATATTTTCACCCCCAGATTCCATATTTTCAAATAGTTGTATCTAGGCCAAATATTGTCCTATCCTAAGAATTATGCATCAATGGAAAGCTTACTTATTCAGCTTTCAGAGAAAATTTGACCCTTATGACTGGTTTTGTGGTCCATGGTCACAAACATATTTAAATCCAGGACATACAAGTTTCAACAGAAATTACACTGAGGTATATTTTAGTGTACCATAAATTTTTGTCTGTACATTCAGCATAAAACTTCAGCCATATTACAAGACAAAGGTGGCAATAAAATGATATATAAAGATGTAAAGATGTACTTAATCCTACTTAAATGCACTTAAAACACTTAGGCCTGGTTTCTCAGACAGGGCTTAGACTAAGCCATGATTAGGCCATAGTTCAATTTGAACATTTAAAGGGGTCATCGGGTGCCCATTTTCCACAAATTGATATGATTCTTTAGGGTCTTAATGAAAAGTCTATAATATACTTTGGTTAAAAATTCTCAATGGGAGTGTAAAACAACACTCTTTTTTTACCTTGCCAAAATCAGCTCTGCAAAGATCATCCTATTCTGGTCGAGGCTGCTTTAAATACAAATGAGCTCTGCTCGCCCCGCCCCTCTCTTCTCTCTGTGGAGTGACGAGCATGTTTACTGTTTACTTCAGCAGCTCAGATGTCGGGAGTAAATGACGACCACTACGTTCATTATTACATCCAGCAACACAACACCTCAAT
>JAHKKF010516446.1:18897-43815 GCA_019740295.1 Labeo calbasu | reverse complement strand
GCTCAATTCTTGTCTAACTTACATCCCTGCTCCTGCATCAAAACAATGGAGGTGGGACTGTTGCAGCTGATCTGAAGTAAGACACTCATATCAATCAACTACCGTGGGAGCGGTAAAAGTGTAAAAGTGAACTTAGCATCCAATGACCCCTTTAAGTAATTTTTATAAACGTGCCTTAGAAAAAACATTACTGGTGTGCATCTTGTGACGAAACAAAGGCACTGATATATTTTAAGATCAGTCAATGCAAGTTTCTTTCAGTTGAATCATCTTACATCAGGGGTGCCCAACCCTGTTCCTGGAGGTCTACCTAACTGCAGACTTTGGTTCTAGCCCTGCTCCAACACAGCTGTCTGTAATGATCAAGTGCTACCTAAGAGATTAATTAGCTGGTTCAGGTATGTTTGATCAGGGATGGAGCTGAACTTTCCAGGATGGTAGATCTCCAGGAACAGGTTTGGGCACCCCTGTCTTAGACTTACATTTTAGTCTGGGACTAGGCTTAAGCCTTGTCTGTGAAACCGGGGGTTAATTGCACTAAAAATACTCTTAAGTTGCATTTAATATAAATGTACACTATAATACTGTATATTTTCATTTAATTGTAAATAACATGCAATTAAGTGTCAGAAAACATTACATTCAGAATGCACTTAAGTATATTCTTTCTGTAATAGTTCTAAAATTATGCTAGATTGTACTTTTTACTCATAAAGGTATGCAAGCGAATAGGATGGTCTGGCACCATACTTTCCAAGAAGTCCAGCTGGCATGCAGGTGTGTGTAGGCTGATGAAGTTGAAGCCACGTGTGGGTCGGCAGCCCCTCCTGGAGCCTGCTCCACTCAGCCCCTGCAGAACGCTGCTCTTACCAGCACCATCCAACCCAAGAACAAGCACCTGCTTCTCACTGCGCTCCTCCTCCTCCTAAATATATACGTTTATGGAAGAAAAACCAGTGAGATGAACAACATAACAGAATTGGATTTAGAGTCTGTTTATCCAGAGTGTGGTGCTGGGATTTTAGCGTAAGCTGGCGGAATTATTTATGCAATTCCATGTACAAATAGTCAAAGTCTTGCCATCATTAATTAGGGTCTTAGTTGTGTAATAACAGACAACCTGACCCAGTTTCTGTTACTTTGACTACTTTGTTGCACTCTGCATTAAATGTTACCATACTATATTTTGTGGCACATACAGTACAAATGCATCTTTGCATTTTTTGCATTATTACTTCATAATGAATAATCCATGTACTTTTGTTCAGAACATTTTGCCTGATTCATTGAAATGAACCGACTCAAAAAGAACAACCTGAACATCACTAGCAAGCAATCTCTTCCAAGATCAATACCTAACTGCTGACAGAAATATTACAGAGCTGAGCATAACTGAATATTTATATTCACTATAGAAATTTCCATGACTTTAAGATATTTATTGATTTCCATGACTGTTCCATTACAATATTTTCGAGTATTCCATGACCTTGGGAACTGTGTGCTCATCTAAATATCGTTTTCTTTTTCTTTTCTTTTTTTTTTTAATAATTACCCGTTTTCAACAGTTTTGGGAGGTCTTTCATGCAGATGGGTATTGCACTTTTAGTGAGAAATATTAAAAAGCATTACAAATAAACAGAAATGTGATACATATACACTAAGCCAAGCAGGATTACTTTTATCTATACTATGATTTCTCAAAAAGTACATTTTAAAAATAATCTGAATGCACATGACAGACGTACAGCACGTACAGTTCAATTAACCGAGAGTTCCCTTGACGATTGTCTCTACCTATCAGTCACGCACGATAGGCGGTATCATAAAAAGAGAAACTATTTCCTTCTTTTTATACTCACCTCTCGGAACGTGTAGTAGTCTGACTCTGGTGTCCATACCCGTCTTTTATAAAAGAGATTGAGTGCGATAAACAGCGCGGTCCCGACCGCAGCCATAGCGGCGCTGAACGCCACGGAGATATGACGCAGTACAACCATGAGCGCACCTGAAGCCAAATGCCGTGTTCGGTGCAGGAGCTGCTCCTTTTGCTCTCCAGTGCACGTGATCCGCCCTGGCTTGTTTTGAAAAGCACGCGCCCAGTTTCCCTATAGCGGGTGACAGACGAGAGGCGGAGAAACTATCATGTCTTCAGATTATAAATGAAAGGATAGTTACATGGTTATATATTGTACTGTAATAATAATAATAAAAAATATTATTATTATTATTGATATTATTATTATTGATTACAGTTCAACTTAAATTTGCTGTTTATAAATTGTGCTGTACCATGTGTATAACACTACAACTATTGTTTTTTTTTTTTTTTTTGGAAAACAAATTACAAAACGAACTAACAAAGAAACGGACAAAAAAAAATTAAAAAGGAAAATAGAAAGAAAAGTTCAAACCGACTAAGTCATCCGCTCGCCGTTGGAGGGCGTTGTTTAGTTGAAGTTTGATGAGGACGACTTCCTCATATTTTCAATATGTCATGCTTTGTCATGCTTTTTTTTTTAATTCTTGATAGATTTTCCAATGCACAGTTTACTACTGCAACTGCACAAACCTGGCTGTCTTTTTGCACACTTCTCGATGTGCTTTGGTTTCTTTTATTTAGAGAGAAAAGCAATTAACATAAAGCAGCAATAATACCTCGATTATTGATTCGTTAGTAAAGTAACTTTTATTTCTAAATGATGATTTAAAAATGCGTAGACACAACTATACTATTATCATATGATAAATGTGACCCTGGACTACAAAACTCGTAAGTAGCACGGGTATATCTGTAGCAATAACCAACAATACATATGGATCAAAATGATCGATTTTTCTTTTGTGCCAAAAGTCATTAGGATATTTTCCAATAAGATATTTTGTAAATTTCCTACCTTAAATATATCAAAATGTAATTTTGATGAGTAATATGCATTGCTAAGAACTTAATTTGGAGAACTTTATATATATATATTTTTTTTGTACCCTCAGATTCCAGATTTTCAAATAGGTGTATCTTGGCAAAATATTGTCCTATCATAACAAACCACACATCAATGGAAAGCTTATTTATCCAGCTTTCAGATAATGTATAAATCAATATTGTGAATATTGTGCCCATTTATGCTATTTTATTATTTTTGTATTATTGATTTATAATGTTTTATTTTGTTTGTCCAGCTTTCTTTTTCTAATAAATATATGAAAAGTTAAAACCCAGGGAAATGTTATATTTTGCAATTTTTCCTATTAATTTGGTATTTATGTGTAGAATTTATAACAAATAATCATTGTCGCCAAAACTACTGCCATCAGGAGATTTGTGCCAAGTTGAGTAAAAAACAAAGTAAATTTTATACTTTCTTTTAATAAATCATTACGATCTAAAAACATTTTGTTGTGCTTTAAAGAAGTACAGCTTTTTTGTGCTAACATACTAAAGCACACGTATGGTACTTGATATTGATTTTAACTATAATCTGATTAAATGTAATTTGATATTACATTTAAATGTTATATATTCTAAATGTACTTAACAGCAACTTTATCATTACAAATGTTTAATTACAAATATATTTAAATATAGGACATAAACGTTTCAATAGAAATGACATTAAAGTATATTTCTTTTTTTTTTTCTTTTTTTTCTACATCATGATTTGTGAGCATTTTATTAAGTTAATTAAATAAATTAAAAACCAAACTTTTTAAAAATAAAAAAAATAAATTAGAGATTTATTAACTGCTAGCTTACTTCGTGTGCCAACTATTCCAGGGCTTATTCAACCCTTCCAAAAAGAGATAAATGTCATTGGTATCACACATCTATATATTCACACACTGACTATTAAAAATACACTTAAAAGTTGATCCTTATTCCAGGATATGTGATAAATGTCTCCAAAACCGCCCATACTTATTAAATAAGAACAAAAATTCCCATAATTTATAACGTACGAAATGTGTGCACTGCTACTAGAAGAGCTACGGCCATCACCTGTATGACGTAATCCATTCCAACCGCAGCATAGCGACCGAGCTTGACTACGGGGGAGAACCGCACACAGCCACTTAAAGGAAAAGACAACATTTGGAAACAAATGAGAAAGAAACGCGCTACTTTTAAAAGAAATTGCTGAAATGTTGTGGAAGTGATATGAGTGCATCGACAAAACGAGAAGATACGGAATACGGCTGTGTGGAGTAACTGTTTGCGTTGCCTATATAACGATCCTTTTGGGCTAACAGGCTAGCACAGTTGTCGCTAAAACATGGTGGGCAGACACTGAGCGAAAAAAACCTCTAGACGCGCTCAGATATTTGTGGATAATGCTGGAGAATTAATTCGTGTGCCGTCTTTGCTGCTCGGAGGGAATTTTGTGGACTTTGAAAGTGCTTTTTGGTTTTCTTTTCTCGGAGGAAAACTCTCGCTCACGACCTTTGAAAGTTTCGCGTTCTGACGTTTCGCGCAAGTTAACCATCCATCAGGCTCCGCCAGAAAAAATGATTGATTGATGTATTGCGTACTTGACTGAGAATGCACAAGAAAAGAAGAGTTTTTCACCATAAGCGCAACTCTTGCGGCAAAGT
Source organism: Labeo calbasu (assembly GCA_019740295.1). Classification (NCBI taxonomy): domain Eukaryota; kingdom Metazoa; phylum Chordata; class Actinopteri; order Cypriniformes; family Cyprinidae; genus Labeo; species Labeo calbasu. The sequence goes on along the minus strand of JAHKKF010516446.1, from coordinate 39,222 downwards.
TACCCGATTCAGAGCATCACACCGTCATCCATTCATTTAACCGCATTCGCCCGTGAAAACAATGCTCAGTATAGGCTGCAGGAATTGAACTGGAATATTGGAAACCGTATCATGGATTATGTGGAATACATTTCTGTGTCTGATTGATGGCACTTTCATTATGCGTTAGGTTTAAGTTTGGACTAGTCCATGCAAAGCAACACATGGTTTGCTTTCAACTCAATTTAGAAGACTTACAGAGAAAATTACATGGAGACTAGTTGGTCATGCCAAGGAAGGAGTTACCATTGCCAGAGGGTTGGGAAGAGGCCCGAGATTTTGACGGGAAGGTCTATTATATAGACCATATTAATCAAACCACCAGTTGGATTGACCCAAGGGATAGGTACGTGATGAGTACTGCACGTTCTGGGAATGCATACTTGCTTACTCAGTATACAGATGCATGCTGAGTTCATTACTCATGTACAGCTGTGATTCAGTGAATCTGTGGTAATTCAAATCCTGTTTGTTTTGTAATACAGTTCACTTCTCAAATCATATACACATGCCAAAGCACCTAAAATGGATGTATTTTAGGCTCCATTTCAGCGATTTCTTGATGTTGAAATATTGCTGTGTTTATCCAGGAACCCATGATCAGTGCCAGCTTTACCACTTAAGTCCTCTTGGACTTTAACACAAAATCTGTGCAGGAATGCCTAAGATTATATTAGAATGTTTTCAAGCTCCACTGGCTCAAGCTTTGGTATGTTCCGCGACTGCACACAGAGTGTGTTTTTCCTTTCCTCCTTTTGGTTTTTTACCAATGTAGTAATTTACAGGGTGCACAGAAATGGAAAGGTGATAGCAATCAGACTGCATATTTTTACCTTTTGTGTGGTGCAACAGGTTTGCCTGTAGCCAGGAAACCAAGATGGCAGAAAGTTGTAAACAAGTACCTGGGACACATTCCTTAGCATGAGCGAAGCCCACAGCTGATTCCCTCAAATCCGTTTCACTGTGAGTCAAGGTGCAGGACAGGTTCAAAGTGCACCCGAACTATGCAAACTTTAACAAGAATGGTCAAATAGTTTTCAGTGCATTCCACACTCATTTGTTTGGTACAAGAGCCAAAATTCAGTGGGTATTCCATTTAAAAATTGTAATCATTTGCTTACCAACATGTTGTTTGAAACATGTGAATGACTTTATTTTGTGGGACACCAATGAAGATATTTTGTGTTTTTGTATTTTTGTCCATGCATTGAAAGTCAGTGGGGACCAGTGTTGTTTTGGATTCTGAAGACTTTCATTTTGTAGACAAAAAAAACAGAATGTGACAATTTTTGAATGATTTAAAGCTGACTTGTCGGCCCCACTCTTTTTCCATTTAACCCCAATGTAATTTTGTTTATACTGAAATGGTGCAGAAAACTCAACAGCATTGAGCTGAGCAACTGAACAGAAACGAAAGCTGAGGCGTAACAAACGTTTCCATGCTCATGCCTGGTCGGTTGGTCTTTCTTGCACAGTGTGATGCATCAAAGGCGCTGATTAAAAATGACAAATATATCAAATCCTGACCCAAAACTGTCAGCAGACCCACCTCCCTCCATACCCCAGCATGCATCTCTCAGATGGCTGGTTCTGAGCAACAGTTAGTTGACAGGGTGTTCTAATGTTAGTGGCTCTACTTGGTAATGAGTTCCCATTTGACAGCGTTCTTGTGGCAAATGCGCAGAGCTGCTGAGGTGTTGCCTGCCCTCCAGACAATAAATAATAATAATAATAATAATAATAATGAGCTGCTTGGAACTGTTAGGAAATTTTGGTTGGGCTGTTTACATGAAGTATTATTGCTGAGAATAGTGATTATCATCTTCATGTAGTTGTTTTTTTGTTGTGTAGCTGTGTTTTATTTGTAAATAATTTTACTGGTTCCCTGATATTATCATGCATCATTGTGTACTTACTGTTTGTTTTTTTTTTTTTTTAGAAGGAAATACTCGCGGGCCTAAATCAGTTTTGTGTTTTGCCAGACTGAGGTTATGTTACATGCTGTTTGTTTACATATTAAATTTGTTCCTAATTTTCAATTCTTGTAATCACGCTGGGCATAGTCATCTTTGAATGGAATAATAAGGTTTCATTTTTCCTGGTCGATAATGTAGCCAAAGACCCAAAAGTGCACACTAAAGTATCAGTAATTGAAAACTGATTACTAATGGTTACGAGTTTTATTTAGCTTTTAGAGCATCATGCAGTGAACTCCAGATGCTCATGACATATAGGAGATGTTGCATCACAGGGTTGAATCTAATCTAAAGTCCTGATCCTACTTCTCTCAATCAGCCCTGGAACTTTCTTTTTATCTAATTTATGTCTATTGTCCCATATAAAAAAATAGGACAATAATTTGTTTTTATGCCTTTTTTTTGCATAATAATTATAATATTAATTAAATGTTAAAAAGTAGCCCATAAAGGGACATGGTGAGGAAAAAAATAATTAAAAAAAAGAACAGTAAATAAGAAATATTTGAAATTCAGCGTTTCTAAGTCAATAATCAAATTTGTGACATTAATCAAAGATAGGATAATATGGATTTGCATTTTATCTCAGCTCAAGTGCTACTGTTAGTGAAAGGAGGGTAGACCCAAAGACATTTAATTTCATGTACATTTTTTGACTTTTCACTTAAATTGTTAATTAAAGTGGAAAAATGCTAAATAAAAGCATTATCAGTAGCAGTCACAGACATTTGGATCCACTGCTTATGATAGAATTAGAACGTCAGAATCATCAGATGCCTCATAATTAGTTTTGTTTGTATTTGTAAAGTTGCAAACTTGATGTCTAACCACATAAATGCAGAGAACACATTCTTGTGGCCTGCCCTCATGTACCACACTGGGCGGTACTGTTTTGTTTTGCCTCAGTGTGACATGCTGAAAACATGCGCTCAGGTAAATGGAATGTTATCTCGCGCTCTCTGATAGGAGACCGACCGTCTTCGGGGTGTAGCAGCGCGCTTTTATTGTCGGACCTTGAGCGCGGTGCGCTGCTAGTTGGAGCCTCATAAATGACTCGGGAATTTATGGAGTGCGCTGAATGAAAGTGTCTGACTCATCAGTTAGCTATGTCCTGTGTTTGCACTCGACTGTGCGCTTTGTCATTTTGCATTAGACCATGGGTCCTGAGTCTTTGACTTCATAGGGTTTGCTAGAGCTTCAAGAAAAGAACAGGAGACCTTTCTGCAATTTTTGTTTCACATCATTTTTAAAATGCAGGCCATTGCACCATATTCATTCCGTTCCTTCCTAATCATTCTAATGCGCAAATCTCAACAGCATGCTTTGGGATTTTGAGCTTTTGAGTTCCCTTGGCTCTTGTCCATTTCAAGATCTCAGATACACAGGCTTAAGCTCAGAGATTAATATCGCCCATTCAGATGAGATGTCAATGAGTCTGGAGAATTGTGAGATGAGAAAAAGATGAGTGTTTTTCATTGCAGCCGTGTTCTTTGTTGTGTCGCGCAAGTTTCTTTTCTCCAAGTTAAATTTAGAACAGGCCAGTGGGGGTCTCTCAGCACAGTTTCATTATTCATAACATGAAAAAGGAGCTAGTTCAGTTTCACCCTCTTTGAAAGTCTTGAATCGACAGGGGAAGGCAACAGCATGCGCTCACTTACTGCAGACAAATGCAAGATGATTTGAATGAATGATTGGAACTGAATATATAAATTCCAAGCCGTTCCATATATGTTATATACAATACTAAGATAAAAGTATCTCTTAGAAAGAGTAGACTCTTTATAAAAGTGTAAAGACTATTTAGTATGCAAGTAGTTAAATGTTAGTGGTCCATAGTTCATGTGATGACTAGGACACCTGTGAGAAGAAGAGAAATGATACGTCCACTAAAAAGCAGTTGACACTAATTGGTTAAGAGTTATTGCAAAAATGGTGCCGAAACAAAGTTATTTCTGAGAAAATCTGTTTGCAGATGCCACTTGGTTTGATATTTTGTCTCTTATGCAATACGTTTATACGTTACGTGTGGCTTAATGTGACTTATTTTTGTGGAAAATGGTTTAATCCTTTAAATATGCTGCACAAATCAGATTTAATGTGGAATGTTCCTGATAATCTGAGAAGCACAGAGCTGAATTCATTGCATAACCTTTATGCTGTGCGTAACATCAGAACATACTCCTCTCAAAGCCTGAAAGTCCTAATGTCGTTCTAAACCCGTAAGACCTTCGCTCATCTTCAGAACCCAAATTAAGATATTTTTGATGACAATACAACAGAAACGACACCGTTGAAATATTCCATGTAACATCAGTGGTTCAACGTAATGTTATGAAGGTACAAAATATTTTTTGTGTACAAAGAAAACAAAAATAACAGATCAGTCTCTGCTGCCGTTCACGAGAGTACCACAACACATCCATTTCCTTTGCTTGTAAACAAGGCACAGTCCATGCATCTTCTACATCAGAACGCCGGCTCTTGCATCAGCAGCATCACACACATACATTGTGGTACTCTTGTAAATAGAGGTAGAGACTGTTCTCATATTCTTACTATTACTGCTACTACTATTCTTCTATGAGCTATTCTCGTAGCTGCATAACATTATGGTTGAACCACTGATGTCACATGGACTATTTTTACAATGTCCTTATGACCTTTCATGAACCTGGGAACGTTTCGTTTGCATTGCTGTCTATGCAGGGTCAGAAAACTCTCGGATTTCGTCAACAATATCTTAATTTTTGTTCCGAAGATAAACAAATGTCTTACGGGTTTGGAACAACGTGAGGGTGAGTAATTACTGATAGAATAAAATTTTTTGGTGAACTATTCCTTTAAAGGAGAAGTTCACTTCCAGACCAAAAATGTACAGATAATTTACTCACCCCCTTGTCATCCAAGATGTTCGTGTCTTTCTCTTTTCAGTGGTAAAGAAATTGTTTCTTGAGGAAAACATTTCAGGAATGTTCTCCATATAGTGGACTTCTATGGTGACCGCGAAACGATCAGTTATTTTCTGAAAAAAAAAAAGTACAATTTATATACGTTTATATGTACAATTTAATATAAATGTACAATTTATAGACTTTTTAACCTCAAATGCTCTTCTTGTCTAGCTCTGCGATGCGAATGCGAACTCTGTGTAATCCGGGGCAATACAGTTAGGGTATGTCAAAAAACTCCCATCTCATTTTCTCCTCCAACTACAAAATCGCCCTACATCACTGTTCTACCTATTTTTTGTAAAGAGTGATTGACCCTCCTTGCGTGTTCAATTTGCAAACACTGGGTTGGTGCTTCTGCAGCGATGTAGGACGAATTTGAAGTTGGAGGAGAAAATGAGATGGGAGTTTTTCAACATACCCTAACTGTATTGACAAATTTGAATGTGCATCGCAGAGCTAGAAAAGATGAGCATTTGAGGTTAAAAAGTAAATAAATTGTACATTTATGTTAAATTGTACATATAAACGTATATAAATTGTACTTTCCATACTTTCCGTAACATATATAAATTGTAATGTCTTCCTCAAGAAACATAATTTCTTTATGACTGAAGAAAGAAAGACAAAAACATATTGATGACAAGGAGGTGAGTAAATTTCTGTAAATTTTTGTTCTGGAAGTGAACTTCTCCTTTAAACCACACTTGATCAGCTCCAGGTGAACTGGTCAGCAGAACTGATGAATTGATAGACAGGTAAATCTCACGAATACTGTCAAGAAAGAAATGTTGCAGGAAGTTGTCTCATTACTGTACCATACCCTTCAAAAGTTAGGCGTATTAAATTGATCAAAAGTGACAGTAAAGACATTTATAATGCTACAAAAATGTCCATTTAAAGTAAATACTGTCCGATCAAATGTTCTGTTTATCAAAGAAAACTGAAAGAGTGGATCACTGTTTCTACAAATTAATCAGCACAGTTTCCAAAAAGGATACATTTTCAGGGATTGTGCAGTGCAATAACTATTTTAAACTAATTATGCATCATAATTGAACAATAATTTATTTTGTAATGTATTAGGATAAAGACATTTTTAATGATGATTTCAGTGGGTGCCTGAGTCAGGAGTATAGTAGGTAATTTAGGACAATATATAATGTAATATAATAATAAATATTTATATAATAAAAATCATTTCAATCCAGTGCTTAAAGCTTTTTGTTCACAATATTGTTACCTGATGCCATTGGTTAGCATCCTGATTAGCATTCTTATATCAGGTTAGTGATAAACCTCCTATCCTAGGCTCTTTAAATTTACCCTAAAATCTCAACAAGCTCTTTCTTTTTAATTGATTAGTCTAGCTAGCGAGTGCCAGCAGAACTCTCCACTGAAGTTCAGCCAGACTACTTTGCTAGCATTAGCGAACGCCTGCTAATAAAAGTTTTAGCGTCGCTGTTTTTGGCCAAGTGAGTGTCCCTATTGCTCGACGGTGATCCAAAGCGCTAGGCTTGGAGAGCCACAGTGTGTTGCCTCAGAAACCTCCAGGCGATGGGTCAGCAGGACCTGTGGAATGCCCGGCTTGGGTTTCCGGCTATTGTGCTCGGCCAGCACACTGGAGGTGAATAGCCCGACATTCCTCTGATGCCCCTCCCCCCCCGCATACATGCTTGTGTCACGCTCAAACTCTCAGTGATGTACTGAAGTGACATCCCACAGAGATTAGGCATGAAGGGTGGAGGTCCCACATCACATTGTCTGTCTTATGATTGTCCATTGACTGACAGTTGGATTTCTTGTTTGATTTTCCAGGCAGACTAAGCCTCTGACTTTTGCCGACTGTATTGGAGATGAGCTGCCTGTGGGATGGGAGGAGGCCTACGACCCCCACATTGGAGCCTATTATGTCGACCACAATACCAGTAAGTTGAGCAAGATTCAGCCTACCTCACGCCTGCACAGGGGTATAGAGTGTCTGATATGTGATTCTGTGGGTTTAAACAGATTAAGTGTCATATTTAATTTGACATAAATGAAAACAAGGCTTTGAGAGGCAAAACAGAGTTTATTCAGCGCCCTCATTCATGAAACTGTAAACAATTTGTTGCAAATGCCCAATATTTTTTTTGCTATTCTAACCATTTTAACTGAAATTTGGACACATCTGTCTAAAAGTGTTGTTTTAGTGCTATTTATACATAATTATAAAATTTACTAAGATATGGAATTATCTTTTTTTATATATTTTCAGGTTTATTGTTTGAAGTTTTAATCATTGATGTGACTCGTTTTAGCTTTATTTTAGTTACAGTTTTAGTAATTAAATAATGAAGTTTTTCAGCTAATATTTATTGTTTATTTCAGCTGAAAATGATTGTTAATGGTTTTAGTTAACAATAATGCAACTGATGAACAGCTTTTTGCTGCTTAATAGTTTTGTGCAAACTGTAATACTGTTTTTTTTCAGGATTTTTTGATGAAAAGAAAGTTAAAAAGAACAACATTTATTTGCAATGGAATCTAAAAGGCAAAGTACCGTTTTTAACTTATTAAGAAATGTTTATTGAGGATCAAAGCAGCATATTGGAATGATCATGTGACAATGAAGGCTGGAGTAATGGCTGCTGAAAATTCAGCTTTTCCATCACAGGAATAAATTACACTTAAAAAAACAAAACAAAACAACAGGAAGCATTGCTTTCATTTCATTACTGTTATTACTATCCACCTTATTTTTCAATGCGGAAGTAAGCTGTTTTCTTTTAATGTGTTAGACGTCCGGTTCATAATCCGCCATAGAGAAATAACGAGAAGAATATCGAAGTGCAGTAAACGGTAAAACAGTTTGCACTACAAACCAGTGTGTTCATAAATAAGATAATACATTAAAATAATATGTTAAGACACACCGGTTTGCAATATCAAGCAGCAAAACGAGCTTTTTGTGCAGCTAAAAATAGCTGGAAGTGGATGAGACCGGAAGCCAGACACAAAAAATGTACAAATGGCTGCACCCACTGTTATTGGAAAAATAAGGTGGATATTTTTGATCAAATAAATGCAGACTTAGTGAGCACAAGTGGCTTCTTTCAAAAACATTACATTCACAAACTTTTGACAGTAGTGTGTTTATACTTTGAATTACATTAAAAAAATGTATGTATTCCACAAATTTTCAAGATATTTTCATCTCTCCTTCCCATAGAGAGCACCCAGTTGGAGGATCCGCGGGCCCAGTGGCAACGGGAGCAGGAGCTCATGTTGCGGGATTATTTGAGCGTGGTTCAGGAAGCGTTGAGTGCCCAAAAGGAGATCTACCAGGTCAAAGAACAGCGACTTCACCTGGCCCAGCAGGAATATCGGCAGCTAAATGATGCTTGGCGGGACAAGTCGTCCTCACAGACAAGCTGTAAGACTTGTGACTCTATACCTGTTTCTGTCATTTAAAGAACATTTTTATCAGGGTTGCCAGGTTTTCACAACAAAACCAGCTTCTCAAAACTAGCCCAAAAGTTTTTGAGAGGGGTCCCCCATTAAAAAGCGCGTTACGTTTTTTGGTAAATTCGCATTACAGGCGCTAAATATGGTGTTATTGGGGTTGCTTCAACCCACGGCAACAGTGTTAAAGTAGCCCAGTTCCACGGGAAAACCGTGGATTTGGCAAAACTGATTCTTATTTATGAGCTACTTGACAGTGATTCTTGAAACATGGGATAAAACAGGCTATAAGTACAAGTCATTAAGGAATTAGTTTGGATTAATCTGTTCAACATGTCACATTGTTATAAAATTTGTCAATAAGTCAAGAGTGTCAGAGGAAAAAAAAAAAAAAAAATATTATAAATGTTGACAAATCTTAAGGAGTTGTCAACAAAAATGCATATTTTCTTTATTATTTGATCTATAGTCAATATTTTAGATATTTCATAGTAGTAATGTTTTTTTTTGATAATTTTGATAATATAAAGAGAAAATTAAATGTGAAGATTAAAACATGTTTTGTCCCAAGTCTGAGAATCAAAGAACAGTCATAGTTAAAACCACCAAATCATCTGCAGAGATAATATGGCAAGAGCTGCATGCTTAATTGATGAGGTTACAATCTTGAATTCATTTTGAAATATTTGTGCAGCCAATGACCTGGCAATGACCTCACTCTTCAGACATCTTTTGCAAGCATTTTTTTTTATTTTAAATAAAACCCTGTTATAATGAATGTAGACTTATGACAGTCTGTAGCATTATTATAAATCACTATGGAATTCCAGAGCCATGCCAAGTGGTTTTACAGATAAGATAAAGCCTTTGAACTTTTATCTTTCCTACAGTAAATTCCAGATCCTCATCAAGCAGTAAATATGACCCTGAAATCCTCAAAGCGGAGATTGTTACAGCAAAAAGCCGGGTAAGAAGCTCTTCCACTTAACATGGAGCTCTTGATTATTTGCAGAGAATGCTCTCTTGTTTTTGTAAGACACAAATTGGGTGTAATCTTTGCGTTATCATGGATTTCGGATCCATATGATGACAAGAAGTGTTTTGTAATTATGCAAGTATTTCATTCATACACCTGCTCACTTTCTCTCTGTTGCTGTCTTTTGTTCAGGTAAATAAGCTGAAGAGAGATTTGGCCTGTATGAGGCAAGAACTCCTTTATAAGGAGCAAGGCTTTGAGACATTGAAAGAGTAAGTGTAACCTGACCTCACTGCATGATCACGTTCCAGAAAACTGATCGCTTCCTTGTTTAAACTTATTCCAATCTAAAACCAACTCGTCTTTGTGCAAGACAAAAACATATAATCTTATCTCTTGGCATTTTATGAGCCCACTGGCAGTTTATTGTGATGGAGCAATTTCACATTTGGTTTGTCTGTGGTTGTAAAAGTGAATATTTTTGCTTTTTTTTTTTTTTTTTTTAAGAACATCATGTACCTCAGTGTGAAGCTGTTCATATTTCATATTATATCATATCAAGATCAATGGATTGTCTTAACAACTAGTTGACTAGTCCTGTGAATCTTAACTGGTGATTCTTACATCTGTTTCTGATTTTGATTTAAATTTGTTTCATTAGGATTCATTTCAGTTAGAAAACTCCCAATGTTACTTCCAGTGTTCAGTATGTAAACTCCCAAGAGGGCCTCAGCATAACTTAAAAGAAAACAAACATAAAAGCAAGAAAATACAGTTCTTGAAACTTAAGGAATCACAAAATGAATCATGATTACTTAATTCAGTATATTACGATACAGTATATTGATAATATATTAATAAACAGGGGTGCACATAAGTAGTATGCAGGTCCGCATGCGCGACCACCAAAAAAAAAATGCGCTGTGTAAATAAGTTCATTTGTGTAAAGCGCGCATTTGTGTATCGACATGGTTGACAGCTGTTAATGCACAATTACCATTTTAGATCGACGAACTGTAATATTGTATAAGATTTCTATTCAAACTGAAAGCATAATTGTTGGCTATTCGCTGCTGTTTTCAAAGCGCAATGCAAAAATGTGACGCTCTTCATTCGGCAGCAGTAAACTCGGCAACACATATACCTACTGGCCAGCAACACACCAGAATAAAAGCTTGCTAAATTTAGGTTTGAAAATGATAGTAATTCATATTTTAAAAAAGTAAATATTACCATTTTATTTTCAAGTTTACTATAAAATAATTGTATTTTTATTGAATACTCCTTTTTATTTTTAATTGTAATAGTATTACCATACTTTATTAGTTTGTTTATTATTTTATTAAAAAAAATAAAATAAAAAAATAAATAAAGTTTTAATAATAAATTATATTATTATCACTATTATTAACTTATTTTGTTAGAGTTATATTTAATGGGTCACACTATGTGCAGTGTGAGGACCAAACCAAATCTCCAGGTACTCCAGATAGTATTTTGTTAACCATCCTCAACGGGAAAGCGCTCAAGCAACATTGCTCAAAAAAAAGCTACCTGGCAAAATTGCTCAGAAAGTTGCCCTGTGTATCATCAGCTGTAGGAAAAAAAAAAGCAAAACTTTGATTTAAAAAAATTGAGAATCAGTGTTTTAAACTTAAAACCAAAACCCAAAATGAAAACCACTGTAATCTTTTTGAATAAGTCCAAAATTAACCAAGAACAACCAATTAATTTATTTTAGGATCAGACTGCACTGATCGTAAGTTTAGATCTACTAAACAAGAAGGAATACATAGGGTCATTGATCTCATTGTATGTGTTTGATTCACTAAAAAGAACGGTTCATGTAAGCCATCTGTTTGTGATCAGACTACACCAGTGGCTTTTTGTGTTTGTTTTTGCGGATAATCGCAAACATTTCTTGCCTTGATTTTACCATACTCTGTCTAGTTTACAATCTTGAGGTTTTAAGAGTTGATATTGTGGCCATTCAAATGAAGATCGCAATTAATTGGAAAACAATTCTGTAATGCAATGCTATAATGCAAATATTAAAATTTCTTACTAAATCTTTGGTTGTTTATGTCAAAGGCTAATTTTGCATGGATTCCTATAGAAATTACTGGATATCAGCCTATAAATCCAGAAAAAAACATCTAAATAAATGTGTCAAACCTCAATAATAGCCCAGTCTGTTACTGAATCACTAGTCAACCATTCTGATCACCCCTGCTTCATATCAGGAGCTTAAAAATGTGCAGTCTTTGTTTGTTCCACCTGTAATTGCTAAAGATATTTTTCCCACGGGGCTGTTTTAGGAAGCCGTTGACATAAAGCTTTGGATTGGGCTCTTTTTGTATGTGAAAGGGCGTTGAGATGCTGGGCTGATTCCTGTTGACTGCCTCTCTCTCTAGTTCTCTTGCCCAGAGGAATGTGGACTAACCTGTTACTCAGGTCTGCACATGACTTACCGATGACTCGTTTTACATGCCCACTTCTGCTAAACAGAGCCCCCCCCCCCCCCCNGAGGAATGTGGACTAACCTGTTACTCAGGTCTGCACATGACTTACCGATGACTCGTTTTACATGCCCACTTCTGCTAAACAGAGCCCCCCCCCCGCCTTATTCTTGCCTCTAGTGGAGCTTGTCATTCCAGGAAATCGCAAACAAAGCATTTAACATAGGTGTATAGGAAAGGTTCTCTGTTAATGCATTCTATGGGATCTCATGCCTTGCTCAGGTGACTGGGTGCCGGGTGCCCAGCTTGCGGGTTAGCAAACATCTCGTAGACAAACTTTCGCTTAGAGTGAATCCTTGTATTCTTTTACTATTGTTAATGGCTCATATTACTGCTATGGTGGTTTGGTAGTAATCATAACTAACTGCTCTAGGTATCAGTTGGCTTCAAATATGGGGAAGCATTTTAGGACAGTTTTCAAACGGAGATACTTTGGTAGTCGTGCATATGACTGACAGCCTGTTCTAGGAGGAAGTTTGTTGGGAGTCTGATTTGTTTTTGTGAATTGGTTCATTCATATGGCTTGTTCTAATGAACCTATTCTAGGGCAGAAAAAATAATCAAAATAAAACTGGAATCACAAGTAGTAGTATTTTAAGTGCTTAATGGAGAAGTCCACTTCCAGAACAAAAATGTACATGTACTCACCCACTTGTCATCCAAAATGTTCATGTCTTTCTTTCTTCAGTCATAAAGAAATTATGTTTTTTAATGAAAACATTTCAGGATTTTTCTCCATATAATGGACTGCTATGGTGCCCCGAGTTTATTTATTTAAATGCAGTTTAAATTCTGATTCAAACGATCCCAAATCCGGTTGTAAACGATCCCAGCCGATGAAGGAGGGTCTTGGTTATTTTCATTAAAAAAATACAATTTAAATACTTTTTAATCTCGTCTTGATCTGCCTGAACTCTGTGTATTCTGGTTCAAGACAGTTAGGGTATGTAAAACTCCAATCATATTTTCTCCCTCAACTTCAAAAATCATTTCAAAATTATGCTACATCGCTTCAGAAGTACAGACCCAGTCTTTGCAAGTGAACATGCAAAGAAGATCAAACACCCTTAACAAAAAGGGTAAAACAGCGATATAGGACAATTGTGAAGCTGGACACAAAATGGACATACCCTAACTGTCATGAGCCAGAAAAAAACAGAGTTCAGGCAGAGCAAGACGAGATGAGCGTTTGACATTTAAAAAGTATATAAATTGTGTTATTTTTATGAAAATAACCGATCGTTTTGCTAGATCGCTAGATTGTTTCTTCCTCAGCTGGGATTGTTAACAATCGCATTTGGGATCGTTTGAAGCTGCATTTAAACTACATTTTGGAAGTTCAAACTATAGAAGTCCGCTAATCGAATCCTGAAATGTTTTCCTCAAAAAACATAATATCTTTACTACTGAAGAAAGAAAGACATGGTCTTGGATGACAAGGGGGTGAGTACAATATCTGTAAATTTTTGTTCTGGAAGTGGACTTCTCCTTTAATTTTTATTTTACAGTAAAATATTATTTCTTTTTATGTTTTTATGTAGTAATAAAAAAAAATGAATCACTGATTCCAAACAAAGTGTCCCTCAGAGTTCCAAATTCCAAATGTGATATGAATTTTTCAACTGATTCATTAAAAGAAACAGGCTCAAAAGCGTAATTGGAATGATTCTAACTGATTCCAACTATTGCAAATTGACACTTTTGTTTTACTTTCATCAGAATTGATCACAAAGTGTCCAGTGCCTCGCATGGCTACAAACTCCATGAAGCCCAGGCCATCCTGAAGGAGGTGAAGACTATTAAAGATGCCATCAGCTCTGGGGAGAAGGAGAAACAGGAGCTCATGCAGGTAAAAATGAAGCTTGATCTCTTTGAACCTTAATTCAGTTCTCAGTACGCTCCCTGAGCAATGACACCCTGAATGAAGCATTTAAACATCGCCTAGGTCACAAAAGGTCAAAGCGCTACACCTTGAACGCATTCCTGCATTCTTTCATCATTAGGACATTGTGGAGAAATTTTTGTATCAGTTCCAGGTGTACATATACACATAGTCAGGCCAGTGATACTCCATAATGGCTAAGTACACACTAGAGAAGTAGGCAAACTAATCTATCCAAATAAAAACCGCAGTGAAGTGCTCTACTCACTGCATAATTATAGCCAGTCTGATTGTCATAATAAGCTAATGTGTTTGAGCAGAGAGGAGCGGCTGAGAGAGGTGGGGTTTTTCACTAAAGACAACAATCACAAACACATACTTTTACCGGCATTGTTTGTCTCTTACCTCCACAAAAATGTGTATAAATATTTGACATAATACAGTTGATTATATGCATATAGACGCAGGACGCTCAAACTTTGTGAACCATAGCACTTTTTCATGCTTCTCACAGATTAATTATTTTCAATGGCACCCATTCATATCAGACTTTTGTTGTTGATATGTGTGACTTGTTGTGCATAAGAAACATTAAAAACATTTTACTGACCCAAACTTCTGGACATAGTGTACATGCATACTGGTTGTACTACTTGTCACAGAATTTTTTCATGGCATCACAACAGTCAGATTCATAAAATAATAAAAATGAACACATTTTTTTTTAAAAAACAAATCTTTAAGTCATTAAAAATCTGTTAAAAAACATATGTCAAGAATTTAGATCTTCTATATCCTATATTTATCCAAGAATTTATCCTCGAAAAATTAGGAGGATAGAATACTCAATCCAGAACTCAATCTAAAATGTACACCACATTATTTGTTTTAGTAACAAAACTGAGAAAAACATGAGCAAGTTTATTTGGTTGCAGTGATAATTCATGCAGTGTGACATGGGTGAATGTGAGGATCCGTTTGTTTTTGCGCAATTTGAGTGTTTGCATTAGCATTGCGGAGTGTGATGTTTCCTTGTTTGCATAGTGTTTTGTTAACCTACTACTCTTGAATGTAGGCCTAAAGAAAATATTTGGTTATGTACTGTTTGCATCCTTACCATAATGTACGAATCAGGTTTTACTGGAAGCTTAAATTTCGTCAAGTTTGCTTGTGTTTTGTTTGTGTAATTGGACTCATTGCTTGTAGTAACGATAATTTAAATAAACCAGTGAAGACAAATAGTTTTGTCTCCCTTTGGCCTTCTGTTTTGAGGCCCTATCAAAATCTAACCTCCTTTCAAAAATTTATTAGAGACTTCAGGGCTCTACGCTTACTTTTCTTAAAAAAAATTAGGAGCACGGTCAAAATTTCAGGAGCACCTTCTAATCAATAATCAAAATATCTGATCAAAAATTAGCCTTCCCATTACGAGATGATATTTGACTCCTTAAAGTGATTTACAGGGGAATTTTGTTTTTACCTTTGTAATGGCATTTTTCTAACTTGATTAAAAGTATGCCATCTTTTATGTCAAATTTTTAAAAACTTATATTTTATAAGCTTTTTACAATTTCTAAATAAAACATCAGAACAAAAACAAGTGGAATAAGAATAATTTACCAATTAAATGAAATCAGTATTGACAAAATTAATTTGTACTACAGAGGTGGTACAGAAGAACACAAAAGTGGCTTGTAGGTGTATTTTCACATATTTAACAAGGCTCAGAGGTGTCATGAGTGCAATCAAATTAATGTTTTAAATATAAAAATTAGAATATAGAAATATTAAATGATTTAAATAACTGAAAAGATACTTTAAAATTGCCAGTAGATGGTGGCGTGTCACTGATTTTATGGCTGAATCATTCATTCATTTGATTTATTAGAACAGCTGATTCATTCAGGAATAAAGTGACTATCTTTATGAATGGGTAATTGATTAATTGACTCACTAGATTTGTTTAAAAACAGGTTAATTCGTAAAGAAACAACGCTGTGTTTGAATGGAGATGCGCAGCGGCTCAGTTGTGACGTGTCAAACTATTTTTGACAATAACATAGAGCAAAATCAGGCAATAGTGTTCTAGTCAGACAATGTAAGTCACTTAATATTAACTTCTTGTTTATTTAACTGTTGTATTAAATCAATATCTCATTTACAAACTCATTAAAATCATTAAAAGCTGTCACTAATCTTAGTTCATCACAGTCTCACAAAGTTCCATTATAATCAACAAAGTTCTCTACACTGCATAGTGAATCTCTTATTTACAGTCTCTCTACACTTTGTTTATGAAAGGATTCGTGAGATATATACTCAACGAATGAATGAATGAGCACATTTATACTCATTCATTCATTTATTCATTCATTCATTCATTCATTCACTCATTCAACGTTGCAAAAACACGTAGACACCTTTGAAGCTCCCTTCAGTGCAAACACAAATATGCTGATCAGGTCAGTCACACTGGTGCTCCTAAATATTTTTTTCATAGTCACACGCAGTAGTTTTCGGTCTCAAATGCGACTCGCAGGAGAGCTCGTGGGTGATTCCAGTTTATATCATTAACCACTGGCCACAAGCTTTGGGAGCTTACTGAGCATATTTATTTATATAGCATAGTTTATTTTATTTGAGATCAACTACAAACTTTATTTACTAAGTTTAGTTTTGAAATGTAAGTCAATAACAATAGGCTGAAGCCAGAGCCAATGGGGAAAGTCTTTGCGTGACGAGATCCCGCCCCACTTTGGAGGTTCTGCCCACTTTTGGAGTTCCCGCCCCATTTTGGAGATCTCCGGTCTGCAATTTTATATACTTGGTTGGCATCTGCAGTAGTTAATTAAAAACTAATCATGTCCGAGCAAATCATGAGTTTTCACTTTACACCTACTTTTGACTAGGTGTAAGATTTAGTCTCAGACGTAGCACTACGCCAAGATGTTGCAACGGGTATAAATTCTAGGCTCGACTTAAAGCGCATTTTACGTCCAGCCTAGTCTTACAACCGGTTGTACGTTTAGCTGGTGCAAACCGGCCCCAGATGAGCATTGGCTCTTGCGTCTATGCTAATTTGCGCTGTCCTGGTATATTGCATTGGTCGATATGTAAATGAGCTGTTGCATCTCACGTTGTTTAATTTGCGTGTTGTCAGTAAATGACGCACATAAATTTCCACGCCCAACGGCACTGTTTTGGAATTGCGCTCTTGTGCTAATTTGCCCTGTTTTGTAAATATAGCCCTTAAGCTCTTACCAAAAAAAACAAAACACTTACAGACCCCAAACTTTTGAATGCTAGCGTATGTTTGACAGATGGAGTCTTCCCAGATGTCACTGTAGTGTTTAAGCTTTCAGAGAGCGGCCTTTCTCTTCTCAAGTGAGCCTAAGCTGACCTCATTTTTCATTGGGTATTATTCCCTCTTGTTTTTCCCTTTCCTTTGTCGTCTTTTATTTATTTATTTATTTCCAACTTTTTCCTCACACTGTTCTACAAGCATATGGAGAGGCAGGTGGTGCTAAATAATGCATGCCCCCCGCTGCAGCTGGCAGACTTCTTCAATCATGCGTGTGCTTGCCCGTTACGTGCACACTCATAGCTTTGTGTTGCTTTCTTGCAAATAAACTCTCGTCCCTGTAGTCTCACAGCCTCTCTTTGCTCATCACTTAATAATCACACAGGTAACTTCAGTTCCAACACAGAAGGTGTCAAACGACTGAAATGTGCTGAAGCCTCTGTCGGCAGTTGTCATCTTAGAATGTGCTATCTGCAATCAATATCTGTGAGAAAGCGAAAAATAGAGGTCAAAGATTTTCTGACCTTACCTAAAGGTGAAATACTGCACAAAGGGACTAAATCACAGTCTGACGTCTGATAATTGTGTGTTTCTTTCAGAAACTGGCTGTGCTAAAGGATGGTTTCCAGTTAGAATATGGCTCTCAGTCTGACCTGTGGGCCAGCAATCCGTCCTTGGCCAACTCAAACCTCTCTCTGCCCCGCCTCTACTCAGATGCCGAGTCTCAAACAGACGTACCTGTCGAGGTGAGAGACTGCCTTCAGCGCTGGGTTTTACATGGTTATAAATGATGAATGACAATGGTGTCTTACAGTGGTTTCAGAATGTGCAAGTCATTTGTTGGGTAAAATGTCTTTTATAATTTCATAGAATTGTATTTTTTGACAATTGTTATTCTTTTTGATTTAGTTTGTATCAAACTCAAATAAACTGGCTGAGAAGGTACGACTGAGCCTGAAATATGAGGAGGCAAAAAGAAGGTATGTGTTTTTATTCTAAATTTCCTCCTAAATTTAGAGGAAATTTAGAGAAACTAGTGGTCAATAAGTTTTTTTCAGTCAGTGATGCCAGTATTTACAAAGAAGGAGGACTAATGGTCAATATAATGTGGAAAATAATGTGTATGTATCACACAGAGGTTTGATATTGAAAATCTGGGAACCAAAATGTAATCTAAATCTGGAAATAAACTGAAAGTTTTAGAAAATTGTAAAACAAAGAAATAAGCAAATAAGCAAAAGGGCAACATTCCAAATTCTAAGAAAGAAGTCTCTCTCTCTCTCTCTCTTTTTTTTTTTTTTTTTTTAAAAGATTTATTTTTGCCGTTCTTAGCCTTTACTTAGATAGGACAGTTAATTGACAGGAAGCGAAGTGGGAGAGAGAGAGGCGATCGGATCGGAAAAGGTCCACGAGCTTGGACTCGAACTCGGGATGCCCGAAGGGCAAAGGTGCTACATGTCGGCGTACTGCTGTCAGGGCCAACAGGAAGAAATCTCTTATGCTCACCAAGGCTGCATTTGTTTGATCAAAAATACAGTAAAAACAGTAAAATTAAGCTTTCAGTGTTATTTGGTCCTTCAGAAACGATTCTAATGTGCAACGTTTCCTATTATTATCAACGTTGAAGGTTATTGTGGCTTTGTATTTTTGTTGAAACCATGATTTTACTACCATTCAAAAGTTTGTGTACGATTCCCAATCTGGGAATGATTGTAAGTAAACAATAATTGCCTACTTCTATTTAGCATGAGCATTGCTAAATAAAAAGTGACAGTATAGACATTTATAATCCAAAAAAAAGCTGTTCTTTTGGACTTTCTCTTCATTATAGAGTTATGAAAAGAGTATCAGGGTTTCTACAAAAATACTAAGCAGCAAAAGCTGCTTTAATAATAGCCTTAGCATTGATAATAATGACAACTAATAATTGAGCACCAAATCACAATATTATAATGCTTTGTGAAGGATCATGTGAAGATACAGACTGTTGCTGAAAATTCAGCTTTGCCATCACAAAAATACATTGCATTTTAAAATGTATGAAATAGAAAACAATACTGTTTTCTTGTATAAATGCTTAACTTTCTTTACATTGCCTTATTCATTTTGATGCCATCAGGATTGCAAATATTGAGGTCCAGATTGCCAAGCTGGATAGCGAAGCATGGCCAGGCCTTCTGGACCCAGAGAGAGATCGCTTGATCCTCATCAACGAGAAGGAAGAGCTGCTAAAGGAACTGCAGTACGTAATGCCGTGCAAGCGCGCACCCAGTGAGGCAGAGAAGATCGAGACGGAAAAGAAACGACTTGAGAAAGACCTGCAAGCTGCACGGGACAACCAGAGCAAAGCACTGACCGAGAGGTAAGATGGATATTCAGGCCAACAGAGTTCAATGCGTATGGTTCTGGTAGTATTTTTTTTTTTTTTCGGTCATGTGATGGAACCATAGAATCAGAATGGGACATTCTTGTGGGTCGTTTAAGGTTCCTACGATCTTGGAAATCCTGGAAACTAATTTTCTATTTTAATTTCTTTTCCATTTATTCTGTGTTAAAGTATTTCTTCAGCTATAAATAAATAAACACACAAATAAATAAAATCCTTATCTAGCCATTGCAAATTATTGTATAAGTCATGGAAAATTCTTGTAAATTTATTAGCCAGAACGAGGATCGCCTATGGCTGAATTCAATACTACAATCTTTTAGTTTTGATCTTTTGATCTTTAACCACTAGGCTACACAATCCACTTAATATACTGCAGAAATAAATCTCTGACCCAATGTTTTTTTCATTTTGAACTTCCAAAATGCAGTTTAAATGTGGCTTCAATCGATCCCAAATGTGGTTCATGACAGCTAGAGTATGTCAGAAAACTCCCATCTCATGTTCTCCCTCAACTTTAAAATCTTCCTATATCGCTCTTTTACCTTTTTTGTCATGATCTACTTTGCATGTTCACTTTGCAAAAACTGGGTTGGTACTTCTACAGTGCTGTAGGATGATTTTGAAATGATTTTTGAAGTTGAGGGAGAAAATACGAATGCAGTTTTTCAACATACCCTAACTGTCTTGAGCCAGAAGTTCAGGGAGAGCAAGGCAAGACGATCGTTTGAGATTAAAAAGTGTTTAAATTGTATTTTTTTAATGAAAACAACCGATCGTTTTGCTAGAAAAGACCCTTCTTCCTCAGCTGGGAAAATTTACAACCGCATTTGGGATTGCTTGAAGCCGCATTT
>JAHKKF010516446.1:0-18847 GCA_019740295.1 Labeo calbasu | reverse complement strand
TTAAACTGCATTTTGGAAGTTCAAAATCGGGGCACCATATCAGTCCATTATATGGAGAAAAAAGCTGAAATGTTTTCCTCAAAAAACATAATTTCTTTGAAGAAAGAAAGACATGAACATCTTGGATGACAACGGGGTGAGTACATTATATGTGAATCTTTGTTTTGGAAGTGGACTTCTCCTTTAATAAACTTAAAGAATGTTCACTAAAGACATGATGTGCAGAGACCACGCTCACAAGGATATTTTGCATTATGCAAAACGAGCAGCACAGCAGTCACTTTGTACCTCATTTACTTTACTGCAGGTCATCATAACTGCGCAATTTGTTTTTGTAAATCTACAGCTAAAATGGCAGATGTTGAACGTCATGTATGCAAATGATTCATAAAAGTCTACTAGTTTACTGCTTGTGGTTTGTAGTGAGTCTTGCACTCTTAGAAAAGGCACCTGTGTTTTGAGATCAGGTTGCCTAGGTGAGAGAACCAATTAGGCTTTTTTTTTTGCTTGACTCACTATCTTTCAGTCTCTCTCTTTCTGTTGGTCTTATTCTCACTCGTTCTCTCTCAGTTATTTGAACAGGGTCCTTGTTCTCTACTCCTGATACTGTATCCCCGTTTAGCTTGGCGTTCTGCACTCTTCCTGTAACCTGAGCTGCACAAACGCTGGAGCTGGGTTGAACACAATGGGTGCCTTCTTCAGCGCTGCCGTTTAATAACAGACCAACATCATTTTATTAGACCCACAGGAAGACTATAGAGACATTGATTAATGAAGTAAATTGAGTCCATTTGAATTCCATTTTGTCTTAAGTTATGATAAAGTGAAGTGATTGTTTATTATTTATTTATTGTATGAATAGATGTATAACATTAAAATATTGTTTAATATTTAAAAAAGACATGTTGATGGGCCAAAAAAGGCCCTAATTATATCTTTTTTGAATATTGTCATTTAACTTTTTTTTTAAATTATTTTCCATGTGAAAACTGTTAACTGCTTGAAAAGTGCATGCCCACTTTTCTAGGTAAAAAGATGATTGGTCTATTTCCGTTTCTAACCACTATAATGAGCAACTGTCACAAAGTTTCTTCTGTTGCTTTGTTCAGGTTAAAGCTGCACTATAGAAGAAACAAACTAGTGAAGGAGCTGGAAGAGACAGTGAGGTTGGCGTCTTCCCTGCACACCCAGCTGAAAAGGTATTCTCCAACCTTGACATTTAAAAACAGACAATACAAATGACACTTGTAATATCGAAAACATGCTTACTTTTCTGTCTGTTGTCTAATCCGGATGCATCAATGTTAATTATTCTATACGATAAACTGGTAATTACATTCATATTAATGCCACTATTGTCAATCAGTAATACATAGCTGTTATAAAAATTTTATATTAAAATTCCATACTATAACTAAAAATGCAACATTAAAAAATTTAAAAATTGTAATTTTAAATGCTACAAGTGAAATCGGACATTATAGTTTTATATACACTGCCGCTCAAAAGTTTGGGATCGGTAAGATTTTGAATAGTTTTTAAAGACGTTTCTTATGCTCATCAAGGCTGCATTTATTTGCATTTAAAAAAACAGTAATATTGCAAAATGTTTTTACAATATAAAATAATGTTTTTATTTTAATATACTTTAAATATAATTTATTCCTGTGATGCAAAGCTGAATTTTCATCAGCTGTTACTCCAGTCTTAAGTGTCACATGATCCTTCAGAAATCATTCTAATATGCTGATTTATTATTAATGTTGAAAACAGTTGTGCTGCTTATTTTTTATTTTTTTGGAACCTGTGATACTTTTTTTAGGATTCTCTTATCAATAAAAGGTTAAAAAGAACAGCATTTATTTAAAATAGAAAGGTTTTCTAACAATATACATTACTTTTCAAAAGTTTGGGGTCAGTAAATTTGTATTTTTTTTTTTTTTTTGAAAGAAATTAATTCACCAAGGATGTGTTAAATTTAATAAAAAGTTATGGCATAGATTTACATTGTTAGAAAATATATATATTTTGAATAAATGCTGTTCTGTTTAACTTATCTATCAAAGAATCCTGAAAAAAAGAATCACAGGTTCCAAAAAAATATTTGGCTGCACACCTGTTTTCAATACTGATAATTCTAATAATAAATCAGCATATTAGAATGATTTCTGAGGGATCATGTGACACTTAAGACTGGAGTAACAGCTGATGAAAATTCAGCTTTGCATCACAGGAATAAATTATATTTTAAAGTATATCAAAATTAAAACCATTATTTTTTTTGTTGTAATAACATTTTGCAGTATTACTGTTTTTTTTTTTTCTTTTTGATCAAATAAATGCAGTCTTGATGAGCATAAGAGACTTCTTTAAAAAAAAAACATTACAAGTCTTACTTATCCCAAACTTTTGAGTGGTAGTGTATATAATGACATGAATTTAATTTACTTACTTTCATGTCATTTTAAACCCATAAGACTTTGTATTTGTAATATTCTCATTTTTTAATATTCATACACACACACACACACACACACACACACACACACACACAAAAAGAAGACAAAAAAGCACATTTTTGCCCATCCATTAAAGGTACACGCGAGCAATATTTTTAGGCTTCAAAGAGACAAAAATGTAATTTTAAATGTAACTAATTTATTGTACAGTTTTGAATATCAGCAGGAAGGGGAGCAGCATATAGTAAGAACTTTTCATGACTATATATGATGTAATGACTTTGCAATAAGAATGCTTAAACTTAATCCAGAGAATCAGACTTCTGAAGTTATAAAATGACGCAACTGAACGCTCTTGGAAACTTAGTAACAATAGCTTTCTGTTTACTTTTTATTTTGACTAATGCCTAATTCATCTTCAGCGTCTAGTTAAGGCACATCAAAGGCATGTTGCATGGAGGAACACAGTCCCTTGTGTGTCTAATGAGCCTGCCATGCCTTAATTAGCATGTTTGCTTTAAAGCAGAATGCATTTGATGTTAAGACTTGAAATAGGGTACAGAGAGATGATATAGGGAGGGAAGAAAGAAGCATGAACCGGAGCTGCTTTCTGATTAACTTCCCTGCTCTCCTTCTGTCCCTCCTGCTGTCTCTTTCCATCGACGTCAAAATTCCAGTCTGTCAGCCAGCACGCTGTCATGTTCCTCAGGCAGCAGCCGTGGATCATTGACTTCCAGTCGAGGATCCCTTGCCAACTCCAGCTTGGGCTCCACTTCCTCTCTCAGCTTCACAGACATCTACCTGGAGCAGCCCGAACTGGGCGACCCTGACTTCCAGAACAAACTGGACTCAATTTTGCAGGAGGGAAGCACCTCTGGCTACAGGCCCTCCAGCTCCATCACCACCATCCATGAGAACGAGGTGTCATCCTCCTCCAGGCAGGTCGGCAGTGGGCCGGGGATGGGCCAGAGAACCCAAGTACTGCGGCTATCAGAGACACCTCTCTCCATGAGCTCCCTGTCCCCGCGTTCCTCGCTGTCTTCCCTCTCTCCTCCTTGCTCGCCACTTGTTACCGATGCTTCCTTCCTGTCGGGAGAGGCCTTCTCTGGTCCGGCCTCACAGTTGGATTTAGATCTGCAAACCAGGCTGATGGAGCTACGGTTAGAAGAGGACCACCAACAAGGTGCAGTAGAGTCTTTGAAAGGTACATGGCTCTTTCCTTGAGCTTCATAGCTTAACTCATTAGGCCATGATGGACATTTGTATTACTGATAAATGCCTTTTAATTCTTGCCACGATAAAGGTTATTTTTTATAGGTATGTTAACAGATTAAACGACTGATCGAATAATAGACAGATTAATCGTAAAAATAATCAAGTAAGTAAGTCAACGTTTCATTATTAAAGTTCACTTCCAAAATTTTTTTTTTTTTTTTTTAACAGATAATTTACTCACTCCCTTTTATCATCCAAGATGTTCATGTCTTTCTTTCTTCAGTCGTAAAGAAATTATGTTTTTTTTAAGGAAAACATTTCAGGAATGTTCACCATATAGTGGACTTCTGTGGTGCCCGTGAGTTTGAACTTCCAAAATGCAGTTTAAATACAGCTTCAAAGGGCTCTAAATGATCCCAGCCAAGGAAGAACGGTCTTATCTAGCGAAATTATCGGTTATTTAAACCGGTTATTTAAAGGACAATTTATATACTTATTCACCTCAA
Source organism: Labeo calbasu (assembly GCA_019740295.1). Lineage (NCBI taxonomy): Eukaryota > Metazoa > Chordata > Actinopteri > Cypriniformes > Cyprinidae > Labeo > Labeo calbasu. Next base: position 14,667 of record JAHKKF010516446.1, on the reverse strand, counting down.
ATGCGCGACTTGTCTAGCTCTGCGCCATTCCGATTCAATGCAGTTAGGGCCATTTTACCTTGCTTACATCACTGTTTTTTTTGTTTTTTGGGCTTGTTTCCATTTTTCTTTGATAGGACAGTGGAGATGAGACAGGAAGTGAGTAGGAGAGAGAGAGGGGGTGGGATCAGGAAAGGTCCACGAGGTGGGATTCAAACTCGGGACACCCTAAGCGCAACTGCACCATATGTCGGCGCACTGTCCTCAAGGCTATTGACGCTGACTTACATCACTGTTTTACATTTTTTTTGTAAAGGGTATTTGACCCTCTTTGCATGTTCACTTTGTAAACACTGGGTCAGTACTTCTGCAGCGATGTAGGACGATTTTGAAGTTGGAGGAAAAAATGAGATGGGAGTTTTTCGACATACCTGAACTGTAATTTACCAGAATCACGCAGAGCTAGACAAGATGAACATTTGAGGTTAAAAATGATATAAATTGTAAAAAATGTATAAAAAATAAGCTAGATATAACCTTTCTTCCTCGGTTAGGATCATTTAGAGCCCTTTGAAGCTGCATTTAAACTGCATTTTGGAAGTTCAAACTGGTGGGCACCATTGAAGTCCACTGTATGGAGAAAAATCCATATGGATTAATAGCAGAAGTTATGCTATTGTCTATTGGTATGCTGACTAGAAGATTATGTGACTCGTAAGAAAATAATCAGTAGATTATTGCACAAATGAAAATTTTTATTAAATTTTAACTCACATGAAACCCAAATGAATAGATTTTCCCTTTTTTTATCGTAGTAACTTTATTTGTCGCCTGCAATCCAGAATGCCATCTGAAACTAGAGAAACCCTCTGAATGTCTAGTACGATAGGGTAGATTTACAGCTCACTCCCAACTAGCCCAGCAGGTGAACTCACTCGAGATCAGGAACCTAACACCCATCCAGAGTGACGTGGTGTCACATTTCTACTCACCCCTCTTCTGTGCCTGCAGATGCTGTTACGCAAACAAGGATGTCTGGGCCTGGTTCGAAGAAGGCAGGAGTAACGTCTGCAGTGTCTGACGAATCAGTAGCAGGTGATAGCGGGGTATACGAGCCCTCTGAAAAAAGGTAGGCATCTAGAGTTTTGTTGTAAGTGACTTTTTATCACAGACCCTGATTTGTATAGTAAAATTGCACTGTTTATTCTCACAGATCGGGGCTTCCTGTCGAGCAACAGCTGGGTTATGATGACGGGAGCTCAGCAAGCAGTGCTCAGATCAAACTCGGCCTGAAGTATGAAGCGAAAGACAAGAGGTTCACAGTGTTCGTAATGCAGCTCTCCAACTATAGCGCACTCTCCCTGCCAGCCATCCAGAACATGTGAGGATTGCATTCTCTCAGCCAGCTTCATTTAAAGTTGATGGAGACATTAATTTTAATCAGCAGGATGTAATTTTGATGAAGCATCTCTGCTAGGGAAATGTGCTGGTTTTTACAAATGGATTTAACCCATTCAATAGTTTGCAGTCGTTCTCAAGTAATTTTGAAACAACCCATAAAAATAATTAAATGTGACTGAGAGTTAATGATTCTTGTGTACATACCACACAGACATTTTATTATGGCTTTTATGTGTAATATTTACAATTTAGCAACTATATTGCCTCTGCACTTTTGCTGAAAATTTGAGATGTCTTGATAATCATTTTGGAATTGACTTGGCATTTTAAATCATTTGATTCCTAGACCCAAGGTTGTTTTTCCCCACACGGGTTAAAGGGGTCATATGAAGTTGCTAAAAAGAACATTATTTTGTGTATTTGGTGGAATGCAATGTGTTTACATGGTTTAAGGTTGAAAAAACATTATTTCCCACATACTGTACATTTATTGTTGCTCCTCCATGCCCCACCTTTCTGAAACGCATCGATTTTTACAAAGATTCTGAAAAGCGAGGTGTTCTCTGATTGGCCAGCTATCCAGTACATTGTGATTGGCCGAATAGCTCAAGCTTGTGACAGAAATGTTACGCCCCTTATCATGTTGTGAGGCCGTGTCCCGGCGCGATGAGGCAAAAACAATAAAACCCTTTATAAATAAGGCATTTGTTACATCCAGAGAGGACATAATTACTGATTATAATAACTCATACTCTCTTTTTATGCTTTGCATTGTGTTGCACCACGTAAACATAAAACCATGTCTGCATTTGTGATCATAGAAACGACAAACAAGCACTACTCTACTCTGCTCAAAACTCACATATGAATAATAAGTAGCAAATTTTTTTAAATATGAAAATGTACTTACAGGCTGTGAGTCAGAAGCGCCAGACCAGACTGTCCTTGCAAAGTTGAAATTGCCCTACTTTATAGAAACAGCCTTTTGTGCACAGCCATCATTGTAGGCTACTCTCCCAGGTTCTGGAAACAAAATACTCCGTAAAATTGTGTAATCCCTTGGAAGGCCAAACAAAGTAGTTTCGCTTTCACAACGAAACACACAGCGTCTCCAAGACATAATGACGGCAACAGCAATACTACAGCGAGAATAAAAGTTACGCCGCCTTTCTTTGCGTATACATTTGGGCAGTGTTATGCAAATCTTCCTACACAGCGACATAGATTTGTGGGGGCATGTTTGAATAAGCCGTTTTAGGAAGGCGTGTCTGAGTCTTAACTTTTATAAAGAATATCTCTTTGGGTTTGAGACTTTAATCTTGGCAACTTTACAGATCTTATATATGCACCAACATCTTATAACACTCCAAAGACAAAGGAAAATATTAAAATCGCATCATATGACCCCATTAAAACCCTTCTAGTTGAGAGCCACTGATGTATGATCTCTAATACTGATCTCTGATACAAAAGGCCATCTCTGATTGAAGTTTGAATTCTGTTGGATTTAATCTATTGCAGATATGTCCGTGTAGTGGTACTGCCATGCTCAGAGCCCGTTCGCTGCCTGTTCCGCACTCACGGGGCTCTGCCGCAGGAACCCTTAGAGTTTAAGGAAGCGTTTAGCCTGCAGATGTCCTCCGCTGCTCTCAGACAGAAGACCTTACGCGTGGATGTCTGTAGCACACGAAAGTCTGGTCGAGAGGACTGTCTAGTGAGTGTCTGATTTAAGAAAAACAGATTGATGACAAATGCAGTCATATAATGCTATGTGAACATAGCCCTGGATTATTCAGTCGTCGTGTTTTTTCTCTTCAAAGGCTAGTGCACAGATCAGTTTGGCTGATGAGGAGTATTCAGAGGAGTGGTGCACCAAGTGGTACAACCTCCTCAACTGCACATACATGCCAGAAATGGATGGAAAGCACAAGGAAACAGAAGGCTCTGTTCGGCAAGAGCTGGTAAAACAAACACACACAAACAATCCTCAACTCATTTTACATCATCACAGCCAAATTCCGTACTAATATTTCTTAGAATCAGTCTTGCCAAACTGCTAAGCTTATTGAGGAACAAGGAGCCTTCATTAATATTACATTAGTTTCTTTCATCATTCAGATGAAGAAATGAATTCTTTCTTGCCCAAATGGTCGTTTTTGGTCTCTAATGCTGTTGATGATCAAATTACATAGAATTAGTTGCTTCGCTTCTTATCAGCTGTTTCGAATTTACAAACAGCCAGTTCTGTTAAGATGGACTAAGGAAATGTATCTGTATTTTACTGTCACTTTCCACAAATGATGTACAAAAACAGTACTGAGACTCTCATGATTTGTGTTACTTTCTCAAAATGAATATTTTGTTTGGTTTTATAGGAGTAGTTCACTTCCAGACAAAATTTTACAAATAATGTACTCATCCCGTTGTCACCAAGATGTTCATGCCTTTCTTTCTTCAGTCGTAAAGAAATTATTATTTTTTTTGAGGAAAACTTTTCAGGAATTATCTCCATATGGTGGACTTCAGTGGTGCCCGCGAGTTTATACATCCAGAATGCAGTTTCAGTGCATCTTCAAAGGGCTCTAAATGATCCCAGCCGAGGAATAGGGGGCCTTATCTAGCGAAAGATCAGACATTTAAAAAAAAAAAAAATAATTATATGCTTTTCAACCTCAAATGCTCATCTTGTCTAGTTATGGTGATGCGCATGCGTACTTTGTGTAATCCAGGTCAAGACAGTTAGGGTATGTTAAAAAACTCCCATCTCATGTTTGTCCTACATCACTGTTTTACCTGTGTTGTAAAGGTTGTTTGACCTTCTTTGCATGTTCACTTTGTGAACACTGGGTCGGTACTTCTGCAACGATGTAGAACGATTTTGAAGTTTGAGGAGAAAATTAGATGGAAGCTTTTCGACATATCCTAACTGTATTGACCCGGATTACACAGACTACGCATGCACATTGCAGAGACGAGACAAGATGAGCATTTGAGGTTAAAAAGTATATAAATTGTCGATTTGTTTCGAAAACGACCGACCGTTTGGCTAGATAAGACCCATTTGAAGCTGCATTTAAACTGCATTTTAGAAGTTCAAACTATGGGGCACCATTGAAGTCCACTATATGGAGAAAAATTCTGGAATGTTTTCGTCAAGAAGCATAATTTCTTATCGACTGAAGAAAGAAAGACATGAACATCATAGACAACAAGGGGGTGACTAAATTTTCTGTAAATGTTTGTTCTGGAAGTGAACTTCTCCTTTAAAGTGTCCTTAAAAAAATGCCTCATTTATATTTTTTCATTTAGCAAATGCTGTGTTCCAAAATAACTCACAATAAGATAAAAAGGTCTAGTAAATGTCTGGTAAATTACAGAAAAAGCCATAATCTTGAATTTTTTATTTATTTATTTTTACACATCTTCATATCTTTATTTATTTTTAGATTTCAGCTCCCAGCACCTCAGAGAGCGCAGTTGCACGCCTGGAGAACGCTTCTCTGGAGGACTGGTACGTTACCTGCCACAACTTGTATAATAAGCTTTACTCTAACCACAGCTGTCAACTTAACAATATGTCAGTGTGAGTCTAGGTTTCATATCTCATCCAATATCCCACCCAGCATCCACGTGAACAATTAACAAGCTGTTTGGATCTCATGTTCCATCTTTTTCTTTTCCAACCCCTATTTTCCTATTGAATGACCTCCTTTCTGCTGTATCGCGGGAATTCATCACAGCGTGATGGCACACGATGACTCACTTTTCCTGATGTTTGATCTGCTCTGCCAAAATTACATTAGTAACGTAAACAGGATGAACAACTAACCCAAGTGCAGTGCATGAGCAATACTGAGCGGCGTTTTCTGAATTTTCTGTTTTGAGCTCACTTCTCGGTAAATTAGCTCACCGTGCCACATGTTGATTGGCTGAAGGGCAGTCTCATGATCATAACCAAAACTGCATTACAAGACTTGGTTGTTTCAGACAATGATTCAACCACAACCACCTGTCATAGAACTTAAAAACAAGGACAGGAATGTGGCATGGCTGCATTTTTCGAGAGCATTTCCACCCTCACACTTGGTTTTGAAAGGCTGCACACTAGATAAGTAAAAGTGTTGCTCTTTTAGGAACTTTACGGTTTGACTCAACAATGTCACAGCAATAATTTTCGGTTAATTTGGAGCACTGTGACTTCCAGTACCGATGGTCTGAATGATGTCAAACAAAAATATATATTAAGTATTTAACTTGCATTATTGGTACTATTAAAATTAAGTGTTCATTTCAAATTATTACTGCATATATTATTTATATTTTTATTATAAATTAATTACTACCTTAACGATAACTACCAAAAATCTCTGTAAGTAGCTGCATATAAAAAAAAAAGTTTAATTGCAGCTACTACATGCAGGAATCCATGCAGTTTGGAATTTTGTCTGAAGCAAAATATTCTCATTGTGAATTCAGATTTGTTAAAGTTTGAATATGCTGTGTTGACTGATATAAATGTGCTTAGTTTGGAAGTGACCTCTAAGTAAGTGGCTTCAACATTGCGACACTTGACCTCAGAAGTTTTACCAGTGTGAAAACTAAATGAATTTACCTTGATTACTTATACAAAACAAACTTAAACTTTGATTTTGGTCGCAACCATAAATATATGGATAAAATTCATAAACAATTGTGGGTACTGAAATGGATGGAGACTAAAAGTATCACTGAAATTAAAATGAAAGCAAAACTAAAAGTAGTCATTTTCATATAATAAAAATGAAACTACTTAAGCAAAATAAAAAGTATTATGTTCCATTAAAACTGACTGAAGCAAAACTGAATTAAGAAACAACATGGATAGGAATATGTATATTATTGAGCCATAATAATAACCCTGGTGTCAAATGGTGTATGTGTGATATAATAGCCCCACAGAGGCTTTGGAGGGTGACGTGTTTTTGGATGAAGAAGGTAGTGATGGTGAGGAGGATGAGGAGTTTTACCCTGATGACTGCCAGTGGGAACAGGAGGAAGAGCCAGTTAAACCTGGGCCAACAGCTGTCATAACGGAAAAGGTGACAGTGATGGTTTATTTACAAAGGACTTTCTCATTGCCTTTGTTTTTTTGTACCTTTTTGAAACTTACTGACATCCTGTCTTTGCCTTTTTAGGTGAATAAAGAGACAAATGTGGACGGTCTTCAGCATTCTGCCTCTGTAGTTCGGCCCAAGGAGCGGCGACATGATGTCCATCAGCAAAACCCTTTTATGCGAGGAAACACCATCATCCGGTCCAAGACATTTTCACCTGGACCTCAGAGCCAGTATATCTGCAGGGTGAGAACACACACACACACACACACACACACACAAATAGATGTACATATTAATACTAGTAATAGAGAATTTCTCAGAATTTCTGTGACTGATCTCTTTACATTCATTAAATCACCAGATCAACCGCAGCGACAGTGACAGCTCCACCCTGTCTAAGAAATCTCCTTTCGTCCGGAACGCCTCAGAGAGACGCAGTGTTCGAATGAAGAAGGTAGCATAAAATTAACATAAAAACACTGACATCTACTCTTGACTTGGCATGCAAATTTAAATCTTATTTGTTCAGCTTCTGACAGACCTCACAGTGTTATAAGCTAAAAAAAAAGCTGTACATTCAGTTTGATGCTTCATGGTTTTTGTTAATTTCTTGAAAACGCAATAGAAGCTAAATTACAACTCAAACACGCCATCCTTCGTTTAAAGAAAAAAAAACATCTGGGGGATCAAATACAGCATGTCTCAGACTCCAAATATAAAAACTGTGCAGTTAATCTCAACTGCATGTGAGGGTTAAAATCAAATTCCACTCAGGAATCCGCTGGATTTTTCTTAGGAAACTGAATTACATTTCATCAACCCTAAAGCCAAACGTTTTCCTTAGAAAGGGGAGTTTAAGCTTTTTAGCGGGAGTTTAATATTTAATAGCTACGTTTCTGTACTGACCTGAGGTCAGTGTTAATGAAGCACAGTCACACTTAAATAGTCTAGAAAGGTCAGGTTTGCTCTCACTGTGCCTTAGGAGACATATTACATTGGGTCTTTTAAAGACACTATGTTGAAAGTTTGAGTTGATTTGCTTAATGAGGACTGTACAGAGAGCTTCAGTGATTTATAGTACAGGCTTTAAAGTTATTTAAAAATGAAGATCACATATCCAAGTGTACAAATGTGAGGTGAATGGTGTAGTTATTAAAGATAAAGGCTACTAACTAAGCTTAGATGATATAGTTAAAAAATAACAATAATAATAGAAAGAAATAATGAAAACAAGTTAGCATGTTAGCAAGCATAAAACTATGATGAACATGATGACTTAACTAGACTGATTAGTAAATTACATAGATTTCTAACAGCCTTTTATTTCTTTTATTTCTGATTTGAAAAAATTGCATTTTTGCACACTTTACAGTTAAATTCTTTTGTATAATGAACTTTGAGAGTTCAAAATTAAGGGCCTGAACCCATATTCCTAAGAAAACTTAAAGGAGTAGTTCACTTCCAGAACAAAAATTTACAGATAATGTACTCACCCCCTTGTAATCCAAGATGTTCAATTCTTTCTTTCTTCAGTTCTATAGAGAATTTTTTTTTGAGGTAAACATTTTAGGATTTCTCTCCATTTAATGGAAATCCATGGTGCCCCTGAGTTTGAACTTTCAAAATGCCGTTTAAATGCAGCTTCAAATGGTCTTATGTAGCAAAAAATTACAATTGATATACTTTTTAGCTGCAAATGCTCGTCTTGGTCTAGCTCTGCGTGAACTTTGTGTATTCCTGTTTATGACAGTTAGGGTATGTCGAAAAACTCCCATCTCATTTTCTCCTTAAACTTCAAAATCATCCTACAGAAGTACCAACCCAGTGTTTACAAAGTAAACATGCAAAAAGGGTCAAACACCCTGTATAAAAAAGAAGGTAAAACAGTGATGTAGGATGATTTTGAAGTTGGAGGAGAAAATGAGATGGGAGTTTTTTGACATACCCTAACTGTCGTAAACAGAAATACACACACAGTTCACACAGAGCTAGACCAAGATGAGCGTTTGCAGTTAAAAAGTATGTAAATTGTAATTTTTTTTTTGTTTTTTTTAAATAGAAAATAACCGATCGTTTCACTAGATAAAACCCTTCTTCCTTCTTGTTTTGAGCACTTTTAAGCTGCATTGAAACTGCATTTTGAAAGTTCAAACTCAGGGGCACCATACATATCCATTATATGGAGTGAAATCCTGAAATGTTTTCCTCATAAAACATAATTTATTTTACAACTGAAAAAAAGAAAGACATGAACATCTTGGATGACAAGAGGAATTTCCTAAGTATATTATTTTTGCTTTACACTACAGTAGGAAAATTACAATACTTCTTTCTTAATTTCTACACTTGAAAGAGATGTTTTGAATTTGGACTGCAGTAAAATTACCCATTTAAACCAGTAGCTGTCAGCAATACTTACTGCACTTTTAAGCTTTTATCTTGATGGAAACGACAGTAAAGCTTTAATTTTGAAGAAAATCTTTAGCTTCATTGAAAATAGGCTTACAAAAATGTGTCTTACTACAAATCTAGTGAAATGCTGTAATTATCTGCCGCAAAAATAAAGCATAACTGCTGGCCGTTGCACTCCCAAATGCACACTTAACTCACAGTACATGCAATAAACATGCATTCACTGTGAAATGAGCCTTTCTGAAGCACGAAAACATTGGATCATGAGCTGATTGCCTGAACGACGTGCACGCTTTGCTTTGAAATGCGCAGCGAAAACTTGATGAAGGGATTGAGCAATATTGTGCTTGCTGTTTTAGTTCATTTGACAGATACTGTGCCAAAGCATAATGGCCCAAAACACAACTTTAAAGACCTTTTATGTTAGAATATTTTAAAAATCTACACTTTTGCTTGCAAGGCCTATATTGTTTCATATCATCATGTGACCACAATAATATCAAGACAGTTTTGCTATGGCGATACCATGATATTGATAATATTGTTACATCCTTATTATTTACAGATATTTTTACTAAAACATTTTAAAGAATGTAAAATACTGTGGAGGGAGTAGTAGTCATTTTTGCAGACGACACTGAGCGAGTTTTCACCCCTTTGTTCTCTCTATCACACACAGCCGCAGATGCAGATCAAAGGTCTGGACGGGCTCCTGCGCACCTCTCTAGATCTCGAGCTGGACTTGCAGGTCAGTCGTACACGGCACAGCCGACTGAACGAGGAGCTGCATGTGCTTCGGGAGCTAAAGGAGCAGTTAGAAAGTGCCCGGCAGCAGGGCCAGCACGTCCTTCCCACATGGGTACAGGAGGACGAGCGCTTCCGTCTGCTACTCAAACATACAGAGAGACAGGTGAGTCCATTAGATTTCTAAAACTAACAAATCCACAAACTGGGCTCTTAAATGACATTTCAGCATCTGATTTTGTCTCACCACTCTCTCTTTAGACCCATGAAGAGCAGCTACAGGAAAAGAGGGTAGAGAAGATGATGCGAGCAGCAGCTAAGGATGTGCACAAGATTCGTGGACAGAGCCTCAAGGAGGTTCCTGGAGTCCAGTCCTTTAGGTGGGCACCTGTTGCAACCCATCCAAACTGTTGTTTTTGAACTGATCCTAAACATTATCTTAAGCATAGGTTATTGGAGGAGAAATAAAAGCTTTGTTCCAAAATCTACTGAGCTGCAGTGCTATCTACTGTTTACATAGGCAGCTACCTTCAGTCAGCATCTTAAAGGAGAAGTTCACTTCCAGAACAAAAAATTACAGATATTTTATTCACCCCCTCATCATCCAAGATGTTCATGTCTTTCTTTCTTCAATCAATAAGAAATTGTGTTTCTTGAGGAAAACATGTCAGGAATGTTCTCCATATAGTGGACTTCAGTGGTGCCCCCAAGTTTGAACTTCCAAAGTGCAGTTTAAATGCAGCCTTAAATGGCTCTAAACAATCCCAGCCGGGGAGGAAACGATCTGTCATGTTCAAAACAAATTCACAATTTTTCATCTCTGCAATGCGCATGCGTAGTCTGTGTAATCTGGGTCAATACAGTTAGGGTAAGTTGAAAAGCTCCAAGGGCGTTTGATCTTATTTGCATGTTCACTTTGTAAACACTGGGTCGGTACTTCTGCAGTGATGTAGGACGACTTGGAAGTTGGGGAAGAAAATGAGATGGGAGTTTTTTGACATGCCATATTCTGTATTGACCCTGAAAAAACAGAGTTTACGCAGACATAGATAAGACGAGCATTTGAGGTTAAAAAGTATATAAATTTTCAATTTGTTTCGAAAATGACTGATTGTTTCGCTAGATATGACCCTTCTTTCTCGACTGGGATCGTTTAAGTCATTTGAAGCTGCATTTTAACTGCATTTTGGAAGTTCAAACTTGGGGGCACCATTGAAGTCCACTATATGGAGATGATTTCTGAAATGTTTTCCTCAAGAAACATAATTTCTTATCAACTAAAGCAAGAAAGACATTAACATCTTGGATGACAAGGGCATGAGTAAATTATCTGTAAATTCTTGGAAATGGAAACTCAAATGGAAACTCATTTAGAGTTCCAATTCATCTGGAATGCATTTTTAAAATGCTTTCTGGGTAGGCAGCTCACTACGATTTGACACAGAGCTAATGTCGAGTCATAACCCTTCCATGGTTTTACATCTGACACTATTCAATTTCAAGCTGTACTTATTGTCTGCTGTAATCTCTCATAGAGAGAAGATGGCCTTCTTCACCAGGGCAAAGATAAACATTCCTGACCTACCAGCTGACGACGTGTAGAAGATATCTACCTTAACTGCTGTTTCCATGGAGACAAAACTGACATCTGGCGGTATTATGAAGAATGAAGAATGGTGTGACAGGAAAATGTATGTTGGGCAGGAAAAATGTAATTTTGAAACACTGGGTTTTAACTCTCAAAACTGAAATTGTATAGATCCGTGTTTTTCGTTTGTTTTTTAGTTAGATTTATTTTTTAATTTCACCATGTTCTGTTACTAATAAGAGTATGTCGGTATCTGTACTAGGTATTGTACTGGTCATTCAAAAACACCAGTTCGTCTTTGAAACGAGCGTGAAACATGCTGCTCTGCTAATTGGGCAGAACTGCTTACTGTAACTCTTGAAGATGTGAATACAGATACTTATGGTACTACTTCTGTTCATAGCACAAAGGTTCAGGAGAAAACGAACGGGCATAAATCCTGCTATTCCAGTCACGTCCCTCTAAAACAAGCACATCTGTCCACATTTATGTTCAACAGGAGTTTTTTTTTTTTTTTTTTTTTCTTAGCAATTGTGTAAACGGTTACAGATGCTAGCAAGCATGAATCTAAAGCATGAGTTAACTAGACCGGTTAGTAGATTAAATTGATTGCTAACAGTTCTCCATGTTCGTTTTGTTAATTGCACATGCAAAGAAGACACTTGTTAGTGCAAATGTTCGTAAAATGATGTAGAAACTGCACTTAGTTCCACAGACTCTCAGGTAGAATATCAGATAGTTCATGCACTTTAATAGAAAAAGGCATCAATATAGAGAATAAAGCAAAAAAAAAAAGCACATTGTGAACGCTAAGATCGTACTATCCCGTATACTAGCTCTTGTTAAATCTTTGGAAAACTTTAAGCGTCTTTTTAGGTTTTAATTAACTTCCCATTCTGGTTCCTACAGTGGCATGTTCTAATAGTTCTACTGGTTTGAATCTCTTATAATCTAGAAACACCCTTCACATCGCTTAACATTTTAGCTCCAGACTACAAACACGGTTTTGGATGTCACTAATAAGCTACTGAAACAAATGGTAGCATCATTTCATTTACATCAAAGCCAACATCTTAACATTTCTCAAAGTTTGTTTTATTTTAATTGCTACCTACCAGTACTAGAGGAGTCTTTGGTGTGTTGAATCTCACAAAACGTATCATATTTTACCCTATAAACAAAAGAAAAATTGGAAATTATATTTCGCTTAGAATTTGCATAAAATCGATTAAATGATTTTTTTTTGAAGATTATTTTGATGACACTTAAGCACATTTTCTGTAAATTTGTAATACTGTAATGTGAAGGAAAACTCATTACTGTTACACAATATCCTCTGCACTACTGTAATGAGAATTTTTTTCTCTCTCATTGCTGACTATTTTTGTAATAAAAAAAGAGTAAAATTCAGTACAGTAAATACTATCATAATGTATAACTGCGATTTATACAATTTCTCATGAAAATACATAAACTGTAATAATATATATTATAATTTATATATATATATATATATATATAGACTGAAAATACCATACATAAGTAATGCAACAGAAATTATTTTGACATCCTTAATGGACATAAAATCGATGTCATTTTTGTAATTTCCTATTCTTTATCTTTTGAATTTGAAGAAAAATATCTGGACCTGGACAGTTTTTGTGAGACTGATCTATTTATGAAGAACAGTGTTGAAATTCGGTATTGTATAATTGCTGCGGCAGAAAAACGTCAACACATCCAAGGCACTGAAAGCTGTGAAGGCACGCAGTTTATAATTCTCATCTCTCCCTGTAAACACTTAATAATGTATCGCACGCCACTGCAGAGATCCGTTTGTGTAACATTTGGAGACTCCTCATACGCAGGGAGTCACTGGTGATTTGCATTATGTAAATGAGCACTCCCTCTATGCTAATCTAATATTGATTTTCACTAAACTCTTAATCTACATGCAAAATGTTCAGTTACATCTAATTTTTTAAGTATCTTGATAATGGATGACTACGAATGTTACTACCATGTTATTAAAACCCCTTTGGAACAATAGCTTTGCATCACAGGCCAATATGTTAGTCGGAATGTAGCACTTTAAAAAATCCCCAATTGATGCGACGCTTTATTTGATACGGATTGTACATAATGTTGGCCTAATTTAACCAGTTACGATTGGTATTTCCAGCCCAATTTCATGGATTTTGCTCATGTTTAAATGTTACGTGAAATCTCCATTTGATCTACATCGTATTAGGCTAAGGTGTAGCTCCTGAGTCGTGCTCTCGACATCTTTGTTTTGCATTCGCTCAGTACCCCACTGGTACGCTTTCCCATGTACAATTATGTTCTTAATGAGTTCCTCCTGTGCTTCATTATGTCTTTGTTCCTCAAGGAAATATTGAATGTACTGTCCTTGGCTCAACCTCAAATCAACCGTCATTGGAATTGTAGGAAATTTCTGCACTCATTATATGGACTATGATATGCTCCAAAATGATACCACAATGTCTGAAACTAATGTGAAGTCTGGTACGGATGGTCCACAAGCCCATCTTCATCTGCAATGCACATATGCATGTAGCCAAGTCTCTTGCTCCACCTAGTGGCAAACAGACAGAACTGAATTTGTACTAGCACTCTCCAATAAATACATTTATTTTCTCCATTGTAAATTTGCCTAAAATTGGTTTAGGAGATGGAGATTGCATATTTATTTTGATGACGACGCATTATAAGCAACATATAAGATCCAACCGAAATGCTTTCCCAAAGCTTTTAGCCAAATATCTAATTCAAATAGGAGCATGATATAGCTTTCACTTTAAAGCCATTGTACTTGGTTGTTTAACTCGGTTTATTAGAATACAAGAATTTCTCTGTCTTTGTTTCTTTTCTTTAATGTATTATTTAGCAGATTAGACCCAGTTAAGACAGTACACTGCCAAACAGACTACATCCCAGCTGCTGTGTGATGTGCATTTTCTCAAATTGGCATTTTTAATTAAGGTACTTTTTTATTATTTTTACCAGAGCTTTTCAGATTTACAGTTTTTATAAATTTATTCTTATTTGAATGTAAGAGAAACGATAGGTCCCCTTTAAATTTATATTGTTTACCTGGAAACACTATAGTTTGTCTCATTCTGAGAGTACTCGAACAATGTTTTCACTGGTCGTACAGTATCTACCGTTCACAGTATGTGTTGGAGAGAGTTGTCTTGATTGTTTAGGTGCTCTTCAACTTTCAATTCTGAGATTCATAAGGACATTATATTTGGCTGTTTTATTTTTTTATTTGGACGCTCGGTCCAAACATGCGTAAAACATGTAACACTTGCTCAAAATAATCACAAGGAAACATGAAATGCTGTCAGTATCTGATGCTGGTAGTTATGAATGATTGTTTATTGTTCACAGTAGGATTTTTATTTAGAAAACTCCAGTGCATTT
>JAHKKF010516445.1:0-29639 GCA_019740295.1 Labeo calbasu | reverse complement strand
GAATGATAGATAGATAGATAGATAGATAGATAGATAGATAGATAGATAGATAGATAGATAGATAGATAGATGTTATACAAAACATAAAAAAAAAAAAAACTTTATTCCAAACTTTTGACTTAAAGTGGAGATAGAGCAATATTTTACTGACTTACTTGGATCTGAAGAGCATGTGGAGGTATATGCAAACAGCAGCAGTAAGGGCAGATATGTAGCCATCTCGGTTGTTCACGGCTGGAATCACCTAGAGAGCATCTGTTTTTTCACCTGCAGTGATCTTCACTTTTATATGGAGACAGAATGCGTTGGTGTTCCCCTGTCGGTCCAATTATACAGTCAGTGCTGAATTAGTAATCGTCTAGTTTGCATGGGTGCGGTGATCCACATGGGCAAACAGACTTGAACATTCCCCCTCACTCAGTGTGCCTGTCGAAAACATCTACAAAGTTCGCTGGGTGACATCACAGCCTATTCCCATTAAAATGTTCCGGGTGGGAAAAAAACGTTAGACATAAAAATACATCGTTATCAACATTTTTAGGGAATTTACTTCGGTCAGTGCTTTTTTGCGTCTCAACCATCCAAATTATCTCAAAGACTTTTAAGCAAAGCTTTTTGTGATATACATGCGATATATAATCCATATTATAGTAATAAATAATGGTAAGAGTCTAGGCTACTTATGTTTTGTCAATGTAGTGTCCGTGGCCGACAATGAACAGAAAGCGAGGCGATCTAGCAGCCTATGCTGTTGCCATGGTTACCTCCTCAAGTAATCGCGATTTATTTGCGTAAGTGTCTCCTCGGATTTACTGCTTTCTGACTGTTTTCTGTAATCTTATTTGCGTGGTTACTACTGTTGAAACATATATAGTTTATATCTAAACATACATGTTAAAAATAAATAGCCTGCCTTGGGAAAAAAAGTATCCTCCAAACTTGTTTTTTTTTTTTCTACCAATAAAAATCAAAACAAAAATCAAACAAGGTTTATAATTTACCTTCCAGACCAGTTTTAGCATTAATAATAATAATAATTATTATTAGTAGTAGTAGTAGTAGTAGTAGTACAGCGTTTAACTATTTTGCAGTTATTAATAAGCATTCTTTTTCCTCACATTTAAATATTTTCCTTTGTATATTTTTATTATATATAAAAAATAAAAATAAACATAAAAATGCATACTAAAACATATGCTTTATTTTATTATTTTACTTTATTTTATTACTACTTTTTTCCCTTAATTTATCTTCCAGACCAGTTTTAGCATTAATAATTATAATAGTAACAATAATAATAATAATAATATTTATTATTATTATTATTATTATTATTATTATTATTAGTATTATTACCACTACTACTACTACTTGCAATTATTAATAAACTTTATTTTTCCTCACATTTAAATATTTTTCTTTGTATATTTTTGTTATATTATTTGTTATATTATTATTAATAATAATAATAATAATAATAATAATAATAATAATAACAACAACAACATAAAAATGTTGTTTACATTCCACGCATGCTTTTATTTTATTTAAGAAAATCATTACTTTATCTTCCAAAGCAGTTTTAGCATTAATAATAATAATTTTTATTACTGTTATTATTTTTCAGTTATTAATAAACATTCTTTTACCTCACATTTAAATATTTAAATACTTTTACTTTGTTACAATTTTTTTCCTTAATTTATCTTCCACACCAGTTTTAGTATTAATAATAATCATCATCATCATCATTATTATTATTATTATTATTATTATTATTATTATTATTATTATTATTATTATTATTATGACAACTACTACTACTTATAAATAATAAGATTATGAGTAGTTCAGCAATAAAATCACTCATGACCAGTTTGGTCACTCTGCGTTGTCTCACACCACCAATGGGAAAACCCACAGACAATATTTCGGTAGATACGAATCGAATGAATGTATACAGTGAACTTTACACTCCTTCATAAGCAAGCTCGTGGAACAAACACTTTTTCAAATGAAATCCATAATAAAATGCTGAGCTAAAAAGGCAGTTTTAAAAGATATACACCCCTTTCGTCATTGAGAGACAGAGAGTCACCCCTGTACAACAAGATGGTTTCGTCCAAATCTATAACAGGAAGAGCCGGTGTTTACCGTTTGCGAACAGGAAGTTGTGCATTGTGCCATAGCCGATGCAAGTCTGTCAAATCGACAAATTTGTTTTTAGAGAAAATGAATTTAAAGTGTTTGTCCGCGGTGCAAAGTCTTGGTCGAAGTTAACGGAAAGCAAACGCTGAGATTTTTTGCAATAATGGTGTCTACTGGAAAGGGAAACTGGTTTTCCTAGGCAATTCGCTTCCTGCGAGGTGACACGGCCATACAGGTAGACTGCTCGCTGTACAGCTGTCCTGTATAGATCGGCACACAAAATAAACACTTCTCCTGAATACTGAATAACAATTAACAAGCGAACCAAATCTTTCAACTGTGTAGTGTTAAGAGGTTGTCCAGTGGGATTCTGCCATTGTTGATACAGTATAAATGTGCTCTGTCCAGAATCTCTAAATGACACGTTGATTAGAAAACTTGCATGTCATTGCAAGCATATGCCAATGATCACTGTGACCACTTAGTCTGAATGTTAATATCAGATTGAAAGCCACGTTAGAGCATTTAATTAAAATTATAACTAACATTCTGCTGCTTTTTGACATCTTGCATGCTGTTTATCAGTTACTCAGAAGTGAAAAATTATTGTATTGTCTGTCATCTGCATACATAACAAGGAGATATTCAAGATATGCATGTTTTTGTAGTACAGGTATTCATTATGTTTTTCACTGACAGTGTGATAGGCAGACGATACCACCTCAGTGTAAGGATGGGTGCTGAGAGCAGTGCCCTGCCAAGCTGTGTGCTGGAAGAGCCGCTGCTGACATTGCCGTCTGGTCTTACCATGTACTCTGCCCTCCTCCGGGATGGCAAACCTGCCTCCGTTTTTGTGCATAAGCAAGACAATGAAGATAAAGTCAATAAAGCTGCCAAGGTAAAAGTAAACAGAAAATACAGCATACATTACCTGTCAAAGGTTTAATATTTTCCACATCTTATAATAATAGTAAAGTCACTTAATACAAAATGTATATTAAAAAAAAACACAACAATTGTGTGTAAATCTCTAAGCTTTTCAGACATATAGATTTACCTGATTAATGCATGTTCTGTTACAGCACTTGAAGACATTAAGGCATCCATGTCTTCTTCGATTCCTGTCATGCTCAGTGCAGGATGGAGGTATACATTTAGTGACAGAACCAGTTCAACCATTAAAACGGCTGCTAGACAATCTTACTCCAGAGGAGATCTGCGCAGGCCTCTATGACCTGCTGCAAGCACTAGTCTTTCTTCACGACAGGGTAAGACATGTTTAATTACTGTTTTAAAGGAGACCTATTATGCCCTTTTTTATGAGATGTAATATGTCTCAGGTGTCCCCAGACATGCCTATTTAAATGCAAATGAGTTGCTGCTCCCTGTCCCCTTTTCCATAATAGAGCTGTGCCTTTACAACTCGTACCTCATATACTCTTGACTTTTGATTATCATTTGTCACCCTTAAATCATGTGCTTTAAAGCATATTAGTTCAAACTTCTGATATACGGTTTTCTGAGCACACATTGAAGCACGCACACAGAAAGTGGCTGTCAAAAGGTATTTGAGTACTAAACCAAGTTCTCTTTTATGTCTTATTGCTTAATCTGTCAAATACACACAAGGAGTTACAAAAATAGTCGGTTATGTCTGTGAAGGTAAACAGCTGGGAAAGAAATCACATGTTTGTATTAGATACTAGATTTGTGTCAATAAATTCACTGCTCTCTTGTCTCCTCTGAGGACTGGGACTGTAAATAGTGTTCTGTGCTCTTCTGTGCAGCCAAAGACAAAACAGTTAGCATGTTTTGCTCGAACTTTTGCCATGGCTTTGGAACTGTTACACTGTTGTTTCTTGATAAAACAAAATGACTGCGCTGTAGGTGAAAATGTGCAAATTAAGGGGCAGTAATATAATAAGTTCCCCTTTCTACATCACGTGGGGAGCGAAATCTCACACGCTTATTTTTTCACATGCTTGCAGAAAAAGGCTTACCAAAAGAAATGTATGAACGTGTTCTTTTTCATGTTTTCTGGGTTGATAGATGCACTGGGGACCCAATTATAGCACTTAAACATGGAAAAAGTCAGATTTTCATGATATGTCACCTTTAAATATTGTTTTTTATATATATTTAGACACTCTAACTTATCTAAATGATTACTCTTTCTCTTATCTCTTAGGGAAAATCAAGTCACAACAATGTGTGTATATCTTCAGTGTTTGTCAGTGAAGATGGCCATTGGAAACTTGGAGGGATGGAAACTGTCTGCAAGTTTTCAGAGGCAACTCCAGAGGTGACTTCCGTAAATACTTAAGTGTTGATTTTTTTGCCTTATACATACTTTTTGTTTCAAAAGATTAAGGGAAATTACATTTTTAAAGGCATGGTTCTGTTACAGTTGGTTGAATACCTTTAATAACAAATATAAATGGAGTACTGTAACTCTTTGTATGTATGACTTCCTCTCCAGTTTCTCAAAAGTATCCAGAATGTAAGGGAAAGTGGTGCCATTCCGCCTGAGGAGAAGGTAGGAATTATATTTGTATTTTTTTAACAAAATAAAGACTTTGATTGTCTTCGGTTTCAAAAAAATTCTCTTCTTTTCAACTTTCTATTTATCAAAGAATTCTGAGAAAACCAATGTACAACAAAGCAGCGTAACCATTTGACAATAGCAACATAACTTTGATAATAAGAAATGCTACTTTAGCACCAAATCAGCATATTAGCATGAAAATTCAGCTTTGCCATTGTATGAATAAATTACATTTTCAAATATTTTAAAATAGAAAAAAGTCATTTTAAATTGTAATAATATTTACAGTTTTACTGTATTTTTAATCAAATAAATGCAGCTCTGGTGAACATAAAGAGACTTCTTTCGAAGCATTATAAAAATCCTTTCAACCCCAAACATATGAATGGTAGTATATATCCTCCTTACAACGAGCTGTGAAGTTTTGTATTATATTTTGCATTATATTTTAATGCGACAGTTTTAATTCTGTCCTGTAAAGAGCACATTCATGGCTTTTTAGAGATAACAAGTGTTTGAAAGTTTCACCATGGTCTTTAAAAATAACTGACATTAAAGTCAGTGATAAAATCTAACACCCTTATGGAAATATGATAATATTATGTAATGATAATTTCAAAACCTGACTAATTTTTCAAATGTTTGTCACAAATCAGCATCTCAGGAAAATGTTATAGGGTTTCAAATCAAACTTTCTGTTACGATTTCAGAGAACACCAGGACTTAAAGCATGTTTATTAGGCATTTTGAGAGACACAACAAGTGAACAGGGAAAGAAATTATGGATCAATATTCCTGTGTAATATGGCAGATATTATCATGAAAATCTTGCCAATTACTCCCAGTATTAAACATCTTTTTTCACTACAAAAACATTAATATGCAAATTAGACAGTAATAGATACAGTAGGAAAACCTGTTTATGGCCATTTTTACACATATTGCATAAAGCAAAATGGTGTAATAAATCATTCTGTATCCTATATAACACGGTAGCAAATCATTTTCATGTTTATTAATATCATTTTATTTATTTTAAAAACTGGACTTTTAAAGTCCTGGTGTCCTCTGCAGAAGACATAGCAAATGAATATTTAAAAAAAAAAAAAGTTATTTGTTTATATTTTCTAATGCTCTAAACGACGTAATGACATGAAAAAAATATTACATTCACAAAACTTTTTTTTCTGGTAGTCAGGAGGATATAATCACATTCAGATTTGTTGCCAGAATTTACAAGGCCTGGAACAAAATTAAAGGCTGACGACAGTCCTGATCGTTATGTCTCAGCAATATAATGTTTTTTTTAATTATCTATTTGTAGCTTGAAGGATTCAAAACACTTCCCGACAAGCATGCCCACTCCCGAGACGCTTTTTCATTCGGGGTGATGGTGGAGGCCCTTCTTCCACTTCTGACGGGACATGGTTAGTAACGCTCTTAATTCAGCAGACGCATGTAAAGCAGGCTGAGTATGTCTAGGATTCATCCTGTTGTGGCAGTTGCCAAGCCCTTACTCCACAGACATTGTGACATAATTGTTAATGTACTGACAATGATTTTATATGCCAGGCACAAGTTTCCAAGTTTTCCATTCATGGCAGGTTATGATGTCTTTAAAGAACAAAATGATCCACATGAGCACTGTAATCGTGATGCAACCTTTTGGCTCTAATGTTGTTGTTTTTTTCGAGCAGGGGCTCACTGAAAACAAATGCTTTTTTTCTTTAAGTCTCACTTACTATAAATTGTGCCGTTTTTCCATTCCCTCTTTCTTACGTGCTTTTATTTATTTTTCCATCTCCCCAACTTTGTAACCATCATGTGCTCCTCCGCCCAAACGTTCTGTCCCAGTCTCCGATGATTTGTTGGAGAGTCTAAAGAACATGCTGCAGGCCAGCCTCTTGACCCCTGACCCCATGTCTCGCCCATCTCTCAGCAGTTTGCTGACTCACAATTTCTTCAGGTTCGCTTTTGGTCATTTAAAATCAATTTTCATTTCACAGATGTTCATTTAGCCTGTATTGAAAAAAGATAAATAATATCAAGCAATATTTCTTACAGAAATGACTTCTTGGATATCATGAATTTTCTCAAGAGTCTGACCCTGAAAAATGAAGAGGAGAAGAATGAATTCTTCAAGTAAGCTTTTCTTTCAATCGCACGATTTTATTACTCTAGAATGATGACGTGTTTACATAACAAAGTGTGTTTCTGTAGGTTTCTCTTGGACCGAGTTCAGAACCTCCCAGAGGAGTTAATTGCTACACGTCTGGCTCCTAAACTGCTCAATTCTTTGGTGTTTGCTGAGCCTATGGCTGTCAAAAGCTTCCTTCCTCACCTCTTACGGCCTAAGCAAGGTAGAAGCAGTCGGTAAACTTTTAGAAGATGCTTTCTGTGCACTTCTTGATGTGAACAGACCTTTAGTGGTAACTGTGTGTTTCCTGATGTACAGACTCGAGCGTGAGCGCCGGTGAGGAATGTCTTCTCTCTTTGTCTTTGTATCGGAGATACGTGGTTCCTCAGCTCCTTAAGCTCTATAAGGTGAACGAGGAGCACGTCAGGATCGTGCTTCTCTCCCACATTCACATCTATGCTGAGTTCTTTCCTCATGAAGAACTCAAAAATCAGATTCTTCCTCAGGTACTGTGAGAATGTGTGTGTTCATATCAACAGTTTAGTAATACAGAATTCTTTAGAAAAAGTGTTTGAGTAAAACGCAGGATGTTTTTAAGTTGATACTGGGATTGTTTCAGTTATTTCCCACACTTTATCTGACAGGTTTTGCTGGGAATGAGAGACACAAATGACTCACTCGTGGCTATGACACTACAGAGTCTGGCTGTGCTTGTCCCGTTGCTGGGAGCCCAAGTGGTTGTTGGTGGGGAGAGGACGAAAGTCTTCAAACGGACTACGCCAAACTTCACCAAGTCCACAGAAGTCACCCCAGAGAGTAAGACGCTGTCTGTTAATGCACTTTAAAAATAACGTTCAGTGCAGTTCTTTTGCTAAATACGTTAATGACCATACTAAGTTAGCTTGATTGACTTTCACTAATGATAATTAAAGGGACTGTTTACTCAAAAATAAAAATTGTCATTAACTACTCACCCTCGGCCATTCCAAACCCGTAAGACCTTCGTTCATCTTCGGAACACAAATTAAGATATTTTCGATGAAATCCAAGAGCTTTCTGGCCCTTCATAGACCGCAACACGCTGTTAAAATTGTTGAATAAAGTTTTTAAACAGTAAGATTGTTAATGTTTTTTAAAGTCTCTTCTGCTCACCAAGCCTGCATTTATTTGATTCAAAATACAGCATTTCTATTTGAATTTATTTTAAAATGTAATTTATTCCTGTCACATGATCCTTCAGAAATCATTCTAATATGCTGGTTTGCTGTTAAAATAATTTTTATTATTATTATTATCAATATTTAATACAGCTGAGTACATTTTGTCAGGATTCTTTATGAATAGAAAGATCCAATCAGCATTTATCAGACTGTAACATTATACACTATACCATTCAAAAGTTTGGAGTCAGTTTTTTTTATTCATCAAAGAAACCTGAAAAAAATTCTACTCTGCCGTTTTTAACATAATATTAATAATAAATGTTTTTAGAAACAGCAAATCAGAATATTACAATGATTTCAATGAGTACAAATATTTTAAAAATGTGCTGTTTTGCCGTACTTTGGATCAAATAAATCGGATCAAATAAAATATATTAAACAGTAAAAATATTTTTAAAAATTTACTGTTTTTGCGGCACTTTGGATCAAATAAAATAAAACATTAAAATATTTTTGACTGGTAGTATATATTTAATGTAAATGTTATGTTTTTACATTTTAATTGTTTATTTTTTTTTGGTGATTTCTGAAGACTGGTCAGAATGAGATGAAGTAAATATCAAATATTCTACAGCAAGATTTACCAGTAAAGGCCTTGTTAATGGCTAATGTATTTCTAAATGAATTTCAGATGCTTAAGTGTAAAACACATGGACGGTACTAACATCGTTTTGAGGCCACTGGAGGACGCTGCTGCATCAGTTTATATGTCATTGATACGTATTTATTTTTTCCCTAACAGGAACTGAATGCAATACATTTTAAAACAAAAATTTGAAATTTATCACACTCACTACAAAGATCAAAACTCAATTATTTTAGTCTATTAACACCCCTAAAGATCTTTTACTATGGTAAAGACATTTATAAAAATTTGATTTTGATCTATTTAAAAAAAAAAACTGTTGTTTGAACTTTATATTCATCAAAAAAAAAAAAAAATCAGGAAAGATAATATATTACAGTTTTTTACAAAAATAAGAAGCAGCAGAGCTGTTTTTAGCATTCAGTTATAAAAGAAATGCTTTTTGATTAATAAATCAGCATATTAGCATGATTTCTTAAGTATCATGTGACACTGAAGACTGGAGTAATGATGCTGAAAATTCAGCTTTGTCATTACAGGAATAATTACATTTTGAAATACAATAAAATAGAAAATTATTTTAAACTATGTCACAATATTACTATATTAATTTTTGATCAAATAATTGCAACCTTGCTGAGCGTAAGAGACTTATTTAAAAATGTTACCAACCCCAAACACGAAATGTCGTGTACATGTATATAGACTCATTTAAAATCTAATTTCTTCCTCTGCAGCATCACCTGTGCATATTGTTGGGCCATCGCATCCCCATATCTCACAACCACCAAAGGTCCTGAATCTGTTCCCTAAGGGCTCAGAAGACAAAAAGGTGGTTTTAGAAAATATGTACTCCTTCCAAGCAACTGAAAAAAACACTGCCCAGCACACCACAGCTGAGAGAGCAGGTATGCCACAACTGTATACATTTCTGAACTGCTTATTCTGCTTAAAGTTATCTTGAAATACATTTGTTTGTCCCTACTTGGTGTTTGAATGTACAACCCTCTGACTCAAGTTGTCTCTTAGTATTTAGCAGCGAGATGTCGTTCCCGTTAAATGGGTACAGAATGGGCACACAAGCTGCAGACAACACGAAAAATAACGTAGCGGTGAGATCCGACGAAGACTGGCCTAACTGGAGTGACACAGAGGAGGCAGAGAAAGACAAGACCCAGTCAGTCCAGATCAGCATTCGGTCAGCAGACATCCCAAGTCAAAGCAACTCTGTTTTACCAGCTGACAACGGGGATGAAAACGAGGAACCCTGGGATGATTTCGAAGACTCAGAAGTGACCTCAGACCAGTCACCCTTGACTCCTTTACCACCAAAGACAACAAAAAGCATGGCGTTATCTACATCTGAATCCAGCGCCGGACCTTCAAGGCAGTCGAAAGCACTCAAACTGAACTCTAGTGTCAAAAGCGCTTCTGATCAAAACCATACCTCGTCATGGGACACCGGCTGGAACCAGACAACTGACACCCTCAAACCCAGCAAAACAAGTTTAGCATTAGAGCCCAAGCCAAAAAGCACAATCAAAAGCTTTGGATCTCTCGGGGAGGAGTTTACAATTGCAGTGAAGAAGAAGCCAGAGCAAGATCCAGAACTAGACTTCTTCGCAGACATGGTCCCAGATATAAAGCTGTCTTCCTCATCTCTTCTGCTCCCTGTGGAGAGCTCGGTCGGCGGACCCATCACGGGACACACAACAGATCCATCGGTAGATACACTGAGTCTCACCGCCAAGTTTGCTGCTGCCGACTTGACTGAGGTAAGTTTAAGTATTTCATGGTTTTACATTTATTGAAACTACAGTATGATACAGTACTTTGTTTTGCTTTTACAGACGGAGGCAGAAGGATGGGGCGATGATCTCAACTGGGAAGATGAGAACGCCTGGTGATCAGTGTGGTCCTCTAGCGAAAGCCATATGAGAGAGATTCCCATACAAGAACACTGTTGCATATGCCATCATGACATTATCACTAAAAAGCAAGTAACTACGGTTTAAGAGAGTAGTTTGTATTTTAAGATTCTCTCACCCAAGTCAATATGATATACTGTTGCCATAGAAAAATCTTCAGCTACAGAACAAGGTTCTGTCTTGTTTAGCTTTTTCAAGATAGCATGATGGACCTATACATGCCAAATCCTATTAGAAGTCCTTCAGTCATGAGGAGGGGTACATAACCTGGAAATACAGCCACCTCTAATGTCAGTTTTTATTTGTGCCATACAAATTTTCTTTTTGTTCAGTAAGAATGGAGGACAGACAGCCTCAACTTGAGAAGAGATATATATATATAGACTCTAATTTGTGTTCATTAGATTGGGTGAGAGCTTGACATAATTTATTTGTATTATCAGCTGCTTATTAAATAAAATGGTTTTATGGTATTTGACCTGCTTTGATTCATTTTTGGTTTTAAATTAAAGTAAATCTGGTGAAATTTTGATTTAATATTGACTGTGAAATTTGGTTAAAAAAAAAAATTCCCACTAGGTCACACTGCATCGACAGACACGATCTGAAGCCAACAGACGTGTTTTATGGATTTCAGATCTGTGTGTTATGCCTGTCAGTCTGTTGCTGTTAGTCGGTGTTTGTTTTTACCAACTGAACATTCAATCAGTGTTGGTCAGGAATGTCTGGACGGTATGGCATAATTTTCTAACAAACTGATGTAATCTGGTAATTGCTGGCGGGCGTCTGGTGGTGCAGTGTAAATTAGTCTGTAAGTGAATCCTGGGTATTAAGACTTATATGGCTTATAACAGAGTATGTCTCTTACTGAAATACGTAGTAGAAAACTCATGAAAGATTTATGTTATTTAAAAAAATCCAAATAATTTTATACATATTTGGGACTATGGGGGGGTGCTATTTATTTCGATGACATGAAATGTTTGCACTACTGGTGCTGCCTGTTGCTATTTTTACCCGGAAAATAAAATACTGATACTGAATCTTTTTTGCAAATGCAACGTATGCATGAAAATCCATGTATATGCATATGCAGTGTACAGCATAAATAAGTAAACCCCCTTCAAAAAGTAACAAAGTTAGCAATTACTCTTAACTTTGGTGTTAGGGTTCTTTGGAGACGTAATGTTCCAACAAGCCTGCTTGATCAATTACCGAAGAAGAATGTCAAAATTATTCAGCAAAATAAAATTTTCTTATCAAAGTGGTAAAATGTTGTGTTGCAAAAATGAGTACACCCTCCTGAAAGTTACTGAATAATACAAAAATGTGTGTATAGATTTAAGGCTATTTTTGATCAACAGGTCAAACAGGTCTGAGCCAAAACCAAAACTTTTAAAGACAAGTAATTTCCTGACAATTAAAAGTGTTATATAGCTAACTGAATCATACTCAGACTAAATACTGGCAGTAATGGAACCACTTGGGAGAAAACTGCCAGGTGACATTTCTTAGCATAAAAGGGGACAATGGTACAAGAGGAATACCAAATTATTGTTTTCAGTGTGAAAATATAGCAGAAGTAACACTGACATTCAAAACAATGGACTTGGACAAGGCTCCTGAAATAATCAGGTCTTCACTTTAAGTTTTTATTTAGTGATGAGTGACTTTTTGCTAAAAAAAAAGAGCCAGAAAAATACCATGCATGTCTCAGAGCCGGCAAAAGCTATGAAAATAGTGACGATTTATCTCACGGAGTGACTTGAATGGTTGTTGTCACCACTAGAATGACCTACTGTAGCCAAAGCACAATAAACTCATTTAACCTCTCCCAAGGCCCATATTTATAAAATATTGACTTCTGGGAATCCATACTCTGGTCTCAAGATACCAAGTCAATAATTTCAGATCCAAAAGCATCCAAAATGTTCTGGTGTTGCTAGAGGAGGAGTACAGTGAGAAGTGCCTGGTACCCACAGTGACGTTCAGTGGTAGTAAAGCACTTATATAGGTATGTACGAGTGCTGAGGTGTGAGGGAGTTGTGCTTTATCAGTGCTGTCATGAATTCACACACCACGGTGTGATGTAATACAAAAAACTGAAACTGAAGATGCTACCCTCTCCTCATTCCCTGCACTGTTGGGCATTTTTTCCAACATGACAATGACGATATTTTTTCTCCCAAGGTGAAAATCCTTCAGTGGACATGTATTTCACTCAATCTTAACACTCTTGAGCGGCTGTGGGGGATTCTGTAGAGACAAGCTGAGCAAAACTCCTCATTAAGGACCAGGGCATTTGAAGAGGTCGTCCTCCAGAAGTTAAACAGGACAGATGTGAAAATTTGTCATGAACTTGCACACTCAGTGCCAAGAAGTGTCAGAGCAGTGTACTTAAATTTTGGAGGACATACTATGTACTCGAATATTATACATTTGCTAAACTAAATCTAGGGTGTAATCATTTCTGCAATCCTTCATTTAAACTAAATTATCTAATTTACTTATCTTACACAAAATACTGGCATATATTTTGTTGTTTTTATTAAGTAAATGTTTATTACATTTCAATTTTACCATCTTTCCATGAATTATATTAATATTCATTAAGAAAATAAATCTTTTATATTTATTTAGAGGGGGTGTACTTATTTATGCTGTGCACTGTATGTTTTTTTTGGTCTTCATTGTTTAATCAAAACCTTTTTTTATCTTCCAGTGAAAATGCCTGCCAATATACACAGGATTTCTCAAATTATCTTGTTTGTCTTAACCCTACCTCTCCACAATCAACTGCAAGCATTTTCATTTTCTGCATTTGTTTTAAGTACAATGCCCACATCAACATCAACCAATGGATAGAGCCAAATCACCACCCTCATTTTCAATAAACAATCACAAAGCGGTTTGTCACTATACTTTCACTATGTTTCATCATGACTTGAACCACGTAGCTGACTTTACACCAAATGTTATCGCTAATTTTCGTGCACTGATTAGAAATCCACATAACACTTTTTAAACAAGTTTAATAAACAAATTAATGGTCTTTGGAGTGACCCTCTTCCACATGAACTTTAAAAAAAGAAAACATTTATACAAACATCTTGGGTGACTTTAGCAAATGTAGTGCCATGAAACAACGGCAGTCGTTGTGTTAAAAGCAGCCAGAAGTAGAGGTGGTGTTGTGGTTGAATCAGGACTGCTCTACTGTAGTGGTGTTGATTTGAGTTATCAGATTCTGTAAGACCTGAAGTCTGATCCGGACCCACTGTGGAGGTGACGGGCTGTGGTCTGGCCCCACTACTGCCTGGAGAGCTTTCAAGGCACTTTCTGCAGTCTGGAGGTATCGCTCATACTCCTCTTCTACTTTGGTCTCTTGTCTTGCCCTCTTCGGACATGGCTGGAACAGGTGAAGAATCACAGGATTAGTCCAAATTTGCTCCTTAGGTATGTCAGACAGGAAAGTTAGCCATCCTCTCACTCACTCACCTCCTCAGTAAGTGGTGTGTGTACAGGTGTGTAGTTCTCACACTCCATTTGCTCACAGTGTTTTTCTATTACCCTCCTCCACTCCTTCAGACGTTCTAGTCTTGCTTCCTCAGACTCCTGGTTTAAAACAGTCTGTAGAAAGTGATACATTAATCTATGTAAGGACCACTGCAATTCTTTTAAGTCTATGCATCTCTCATTTCATACCTTACTGAGGAAGTTCAACACTTTGGTTTTGATCTCCTCTGATGTCAGTGTTTGAGAAATCACTTCCTCATGGTTGGTTATCTTAAAGTTACAAAAGAGACATGTGAGCTAGATTACAAAATTATTGATTAAAAAAAAATTATAAAGAGGGATGTGATTTGAGATTTATTTATTTACCAAATAAATAAATAATAAAAACTCAAATTCTTGAGAGAAAATGGTCACTTAGGGTTTACATCACAGGATTCATCTATACTTGTTCAGGAAAATGCAGCCTTTATATTCAGAATTATTAATTGTTATTTTATGTCAGTTATTGTGTTGTTTTTTAAAAATGAATCATTATACATTCAAAAACACATCATTACACATAAATTGTCTTTTATTTAATAAAAAAAAAAAAAAACATGGTTATATAACGGGGAAATTCCGACCTCTGCAAAGAGGCCAAAAGCCTCCAGGACATGATGAAGTATTAGCCAGGACGGGTGAGTCAGGAGACCATTAAACATACCACTGATTCTGGGCAAAACTTGGCACTGCAGTCACACACACACATAGGCACACAATGAAATAGCCAAATTAAAGAACTAATTCCTGGTTTATTTTTTTTTACTCATATTCCTATTATACCTGATTATCAGGGGCAATAAATACTTTTCCCATGGAAGCAAGGAACTCCAGAGCAGCTAAAAGCAAATCATCAGGGCATTTCTGGATATTCAACCCACTCAAACAGGAAACAGCCTAAAAAAAATTGCAACAAAATGAACAAAGATCTAAAAAGCTTTAAAAGAAATAGAACTATGAAGGCTCCAAGAAAACAGTAAATGCTAAAAGATCACCTGAATGATGACATGTGGCTCTACACTTTTGATCAGAACAGCTGATATTGACAGGAGTAATTTCACAGTGCACTGGAGAGGAGGATGAACCTGCACCTGATAGATGAACAGTGAAAACTATTAAATCACAACTGAATGAAATTTTTTACTTTCTCATGTCATCCCTTTAAGTGATACTGCATTACATGCAGTTGAGGTTTACATACATTTTGTTAGTTACTTTACCAAAATAAGAGGGATCATACATAATTATATACACATGTCATTTTTTATTTAGTACTGACCTGAATAGGATATTTTACACAAAAGACGTTTACATATTGTCCACAAGAGAAAATAAAAATTACCCTGTTTAAAAGTTATGTGTATTTGAATCCTTTCCAACAATGACTGTATGATTATGAGATCCATCTTTTCACAGGGAGGACAACTGAGGGTCTCATATACAACTACAGTACTGCTCTTCAGAAGCGACAGGAGATACGTATGTGTAAACGTTTGAAGAAGGTCATTTTTATTAATTCAACTATTATTTTATCCTGTGGATTATATGTAAATGTTTTATATGTGAAATATCTTATTCAGGTCAGTACTAAATAAAAAAAAACATGGATTTTGTATGACCCCCTCTTATTTTGGTAAAATAGCTAACATTGTGCAGATTCTGAAAGGTGTATGTAAACTTTTGACCTCAACTGTACAAACATTGTGCAACTATTTTCATTCCAAGAAAAAAAAAAAAAAAAAAAAAAAAAAAAAAAATTATACTAATTGCAAAATTTTGAACAGCTGTGTATGTGAAATCTGATCACCTGGTTGCTACTCATGCGACTCCACAGCTGAGAGATGATCTTCACAGAAGACACCACACATTCAGCCTGCAGGTTGCTTCCTCCCATCAACACCAGCACACAGCCTAGTATACGGTTCTGAATCACAAAGATAAACAAATGTCAAACTTCACCTGGGCAAAATATTTATCCTTTAGTCCAGTCTGATTTTTAAAGACAATGTGAGACAAAGTTGACACACAATAAAATCTGTGTTGAAATTAAAAAAATAAACTCCCCAAGCTTCCCATTGTCAAACTGTGTACACACAGGGTTTTGTTTCGTGTACACAATCAAAAATTTAATCCACAACAACCCTTATCAGAATTTGACTGGCATTAAACACATTCACAGTCTTGGAACTTGAATCTGGATCTAAACTGTCCGTTTCCTCTAACATTTGTGTCTTGGGAATAACAAACTATTTTTTTATGCCAGCATTTTTTTTTTTTTAACTCAAGACTTTACACTTCCAGTAAACCTTTTTTGAACACAAAGATTTTTAATGTTTTTAAAGAAGTTGCTTCTGTTCACCAAGCCTGCATTTATTTGATCCAAAATAAATTACTATTTAAGATAACTGATTTCTATTTGAATATATTTGAAAATGTAATTCTTTCCTGTGATTTCAAAGCTGAATTTTTAGCATCATTACTCCAGTCACATGATCCTTCAGAAATCATTCTAATATCCTGATTTGCTCAAAAAAACACATTAATTACTATTAATATTATTATTATTATGTTTAAAACAGCTGAGTATAATTTTTTCAGATATCTTTGATGAATAGAAAGTTTAGAAGAACAGCATTTATCTGAAATAGAAATCTTTTGTAACAATATAAATGTCTTTATCATCACTTTTGACCAATTTAAAGCATCCGTGCTCAAGAAGTATCAATTTCTAAAATTTCTTCCCCCTTTTGAATGGTAGTGTATAATGTTACAAAAGCTTTTTTTTATTTCAGATAAATGCAGATCTTTGGATCTTTCTATTCAAAGAATCCTAAAAAAAAGAAAAAAAAAGAAAAAAAAAAAAAAGTAAAGTACTCAACTGTTTTAAATATTGATAATAATAATAAAAAATGTTTCTTGAATAGTAAATCATCATATTAGAATGAATTCTGAAGGATCATGAAGCAGAAGCCGTTACTTTTGTGACGGTTCCAGTGAATAACTGGTGATTTCGGAGTTGCAGGGGATTGGCTGACTGGAGCGGGCACACACCTGAATCCAATCATAGTGCTTTGTAAAGACTGGAACAGAAATGGCGAGCTGCGATCGTTGGCTGGGTTTGGGTCGTCGTTTCCTCTGGATTACTCGAGGCTACCGGAGAACGAACGGGATGTGAGGAATTTGGGAGATCACCGCCGCCTTTGGGCCCGTCTTCTTTGCGAGGGCTGTCGCTTCTGGTGGTTTTACAGACCGTGTCTGGTTGGACTGTTGTCATAATTATTACACGTTTATCGGCCGATAGGCTGATTACTGTTTATATTCACTTTTTTTATGTTGATATACTTGATACCGGAATAAATTCACGTAATAATTGGCTGTGGTGTGTGGTGACTCCCTTATTTTGTTGCGGTTTGGAAAAGAGATCGTAACACTTTAAACAGTCAAAAGATTTCACAATATTACTGCCTTTGCAGTATTTTGGATCAAATACATGCAAGCTTACTGCTCAAAAACCTTTGACTGGCAAACATCCTGTTAAGTATGAAAAGTGGTGCCACTGTCACTTTATTTCTCTCACAAGTCTCGGTATATGTCCCATCCTGTAGCCACTATTCTGCCATTCCTGCAGTACCACAGAAGCCCCAGCAAGCACCTCTTCCTCCACCCGCATCCGA
Organism: Labeo calbasu; assembly: GCA_019740295.1. NCBI lineage: Eukaryota > Metazoa > Chordata > Actinopteri > Cypriniformes > Cyprinidae > Labeo > Labeo calbasu. The sequence continues at coordinate 11,846 of JAHKKF010516445.1, read as the reverse complement.
GCCTCTGCACACAGACACCTCAGCAGAGTGTGACGCCACACACACAGGTTCTCCTCCTGAGCAGGAGGGAAGCGCTCCACAAATTCCACCTGTCACATAAAACACTTTATCACATTTATAAATTTACCAATTTGCTATCTACAAGACAAAGACGGAAAAACTGTGGGAACAGAAATACTATACTGCAAACTCAACAATGTTCTGAAGAAGTGTTTTTGCAGAGGTGTGTTCATACTCTTTATCTGGACAAGAGAAAGCGAAACTAACCTGGTGTTTTGGCGTCATGAGAAATAGCAGACGTCTAAGCAGCAGGGCCAAGTGAAACAGCTGATAACCGTCACCAGGACACGACCTTATCTAGACAGCACAAAAACAGTACAGGTCATGGAAACAATTAGACTAAAAACCTGAGATTCTCTGGAAATTTGTTGAGACATAATGTTCTATTTCAAATAAATGCTGTTCTTTTGAACTTTCTAATCATGAACGAATCCTGGAAATTACACTTTGAAATGTATTAAAACAGACATTACCGTTTTACTGAATTTCAAGACATGTTCAAAAACTTTTGACTAGTAGTGTAAGGCCTTGATTTTAAAAACATCAAAAATGCTGGCATAAAAATAGTTTTGTTATTCACTACCCAGGACATAATTGTTAGCAGAGGAAACAGTCCAGATCCAGATTCAAGTTCCAAGGCTGTGAGTGTGTTAAATGCCAGTCAAATTCTGATAAGGGTTTTTGTGGATTAAAGTTTGATTATGTACACAAAAAATAAAACCTTGCACGTCCAGTTTGACCATGGAAAGCTTAGGGAGTTTTATCGTTATTTTAAGACTTAAGATTTTATTGTGTGCCAACTTTATCTGACATCCTGCCCTTAAAAAAACAGACTGACTTTAAGGATAAATATCTTAAGGATAAATAGCCCAGCTTGACCTTTGTTTCTCTTCGAGACTCAGAAGGCTGTGATTCAGAAACCTGAAAAAATTCTACTCCGCTGTTTTAAATGTAATAATAATAATTTGAGAAGCAAATCACAATATTAGAATGATTTCTGAATGATCATGTGACTGGAGTAATGATACTAAAAATTCAGCTTTGAAATCACATGAATAAGTTGTATTTTAAAATATATTCAAATAGAAAAGAGTTATTTTTAACAATACAAATATTTCAAAATTGTACTGTTTTTGCTGTGCTTTCGATCAAATAAATGCAGGCTTGGTGAGCAGAAGAGACTTCTTTAAAAAAAAAAAAAAAAAAAAAAAAACATTAAAAATCTTACTGTCCAAAAACTTTTGACTGGTAGTGTACATACTATCCATAGAATAAGTTGTTCATCTAACACTTGTAATAATTAACAACATTTACAAGAGCACCAAGCACACAAAAAACTATTGTGATAGACAGGTGTGTTCTTCCCCATGTTCACTTTGACACCAATTGTCAGCTCAGTCAGGGTGTAAGAGAGAAAAAGGGTCCCCTGTGGTCCCTCATCCCAGACAGGTTTCCAGAAAACCACAAGAGCACAAAAGGGTCACATTCTCAGCACACTCCACTCACCAGGTGAGCAATAAGTAGAACATGATGAAAACACAACTCGGCCGTGCCATACCTGAAGAGAGACAGAAAGAACACAACTCTGATATGGTATACAAGCACATTTTTCTTGCATTCTTTAGACCAGTAAGTGTTTTCCACCTTGCACAGACACAGGTCTTAGTAGAGCGTGGTTATCAGTATTATTTAGGGGGTATTAGAAAGTACTGAATGACTCCTAAACCACAATGACAAAACTCTGGAAGTTCATACTAAAAATGTCCCCTGATTGCTCATGCTTGGTGAGCAATCTCTGGAAAGTAGCAGTCACAAAAGAGTGATCGTCTACATTCATGGGTGTGTATCTATACTTACCGTGCCAGGAAGCACCAGACATCTGTGGCCAAGACAGCCGTCTGGGTGTCTGCCTGCAATACGGCAGCTAATAGTGACTGCTCCTAAAAGAAGGAAACAGAGAGCACAGCAAAATTATTTGAGGTTTCCTTTTTCTGATGATATGTCTTGAGTACCATCTATTTGTCACTTTGCCAGTTAAAAATTATTTCAGCATTCAATTTCTAACACCACTCTGAACTAATATTTAAAAGCTAATATTAAAAGTAATGATTATTAATATCTTTCATTGTTTTCTCTGAGAGAACACAGGAATAGCATTAGATTATAATTATGTCAAGACTTAAGCCAAGCTAAAATTGTTATACAACACTTGAACAGAATTCAACCAATTCAATAAAAGAGATCACTGACCAATGAATGGAAGTGCTGAGCGGGCAGAACAGCCACACAAGCACACATATGCACACAGACATGCTGGTGCAGACTGACTCTACCCTGAGCCTGCCCTCGCAGCATTACTCCCGGCAACCACACCGGCACGGCACGCTCCAACATACACCGCCGAAAACTCTGCAACATTGCCTCAAACACGGACCATCTGTGGAAAGAGAGAGTTATAGCTTGTATTATGTACTTGAGCCAATTACCACACTGCACTTACAGAAAATAAATCTCAATTTAAGTATGCAACATGTTTACGTGAAAGAAAGGTCAGGTAAATGACAAAGATGATGTATACTAAAATTTATCATTTTTTAATTTTTTTTTTTCAGGATTTTCAAGAATTTATTAAATTGGTCAAAAGTGAAAGTAAACATTTACATTGTTGCAAAAAACTATTTCAAATAAATGCTGTTCTTTTGAACTTATTAAAGAACCCAGAAAAAACAGTACAGCTGTTTTCAAGAATTAGAAACATTTCTTGAGCACCGAATCAGCATTTTAGAAGGATTTCTGAAGAGTCATGATTCTGAAAAATAAACTGCAATATTTACTGTATATTCAAGTTAAAGCAGTCATGAACTGAGACACCAAAATCCCCTTGATTCCCTTTTGACATATAATAGGTCATTGTACTAAAAAAAACATCCTGTTAGTTTCAGAACTTGATAAAATGACAGGTTGTGGAATGTGCCTGTGTATGATGTATTAGTGTGGCTAAACACCGCTTCCGCAGAAGAAGATCAACGCCTGCTTCTAAATCACTGCCTGTTTAGCCCCGCCCACCGATTCACGCATGTAGTGTAAATAACGAGAGAGTCGAATGCAGGTATGCGCAGAAATCAAACGATAAAGATGGCTCTAAGGACCAGACACTATACAGTGCCAAGTTGTTGAAAAAACAGTCTTTGGCGTAGCTTTCCTTCTGATCCCAACATTAGGAAAGAGTGGATGAACTTTATTTTTAATGAACTTCCTTTACTAATTTCATTTTACCGCAGATTTATTTACAAACAAAGCACAATTCGATGCAGTATTTTCAGAAAGACTGAAACTAAAAGATGATGCTGTGCTGACTACATTGGGTCCGCCAGTAAGTGTGACCAAACAAGTGTGAGTAAGTGTGAGTTTTTATTGATTTCTTTGTTATTACAGATCGCTTGATATGTACTGAGTATTTAAGCGTTTTTAACCTAAAACACAGCAACTGTTAGCCAATCATAGGAGTGGGTGTTTAATTCCGAGTCTACAATCCGTCACGTCTATTCAGACAGAGCTTTCTGATAAGGAGGGTTAAAAACAGGACAGAAAATAGCCTATTACTTCTAAATTATGGGGTGGGGAGGTATGTAAAAATCTTGATAACATTATAAGGGGACCTCAGAGAACAGTACATAATAATAAAAAAAGACAGTTCATGACTTTAATGCAGCCTTGGTAAGCATACTTCTTTAAAAACAAATATTACATCTTACAAATATTAAATCTTCCAGAACAAAGATTTACAGATAATGTACTCACCCCCTTGTCATCCAAGATATTAATGTATTTCTTTCTTCAGTCGTAAAAAAGTTATGTTTTTTGAGGAAAACATTTCAGCATTTTTCTCCATATAATGGACTGATATGGTCCCCCAAGTTTGAACTTTCAAATTGCAGTTTATATGCGGCTTCAAACAATCCCAAATGGGGTTGTAAATAAGAAGGGTCTTATCTAACGAAACAATTGGTTATTTTCATTTTAAAAAATACAATTTAAATACTTTTTAAATCTCAAACGCACATAGTCTTGCTCTGCCTAAACACGCAAAAAAGATCAAACACCCTTAACAAAAAAGGTAAAACAGCGTTTGAGATTAAAAAGTATATAAATTGTATTATTTTTATGAAAATAACCAACCGTTTCGCTATATAAGACCCTTCTTCCTCGGCTGGGATCATTTACAACTGCATTTGGGATCGTTTGAAGCCGCATTTAAACTGCATTTTTGGAAGTCCAAACTCGGGGCACCATAGAAGTCCACTTTATGCAGAAAAATGCTGAAAACATTTTCAAAATTCTTACTGACCAACGTAAATATGAACATATTTTGATTTTGATGGCTGCAACACACTCCAAATAAGTTGGGACAGAGGCATGTTTTAATTACAATGTTTCACTGTTTGGGAATTAAGGATAGTAATTGTTAAAGTTTTGCAAGCTAAATTTTTGTCCATTCTCTCTTTAAACAAGGCTTCAGACGCTCAGCAGTCTGTGTTTGTCGTTGTTTGATTCTCCTTTTTATGACTGGTCATACATTTTCAATAGGAGTCAGATCTGGACGGCAGGTAAGCCAGTCTAGCATATTCACTATGTCTCTACAAAACCATGCTGTTGTAGCAGATGCAAAATGAGACCTGGCATTCCATGCCATTTGGACTGATGCACTCATATACCATGACAGATGTTTGCTTTTGCACCTGTCATGGATGAAAGTCTGGATGGTCCCTTTGGTCTTTGAAACTGAGAACTCGAAATCCATTTTTTTCCAGAAACAAGCTGAAATGTGGACTCATCTGTAAACAGCACACCTTTCCACTGTCTTGACTATCCAAGATGACCTCTGGCCCACAGAACCCAGCAGAATCACTGCATAGAATTGATGTATAGCTTTCTCCTAGAGAAACAGATATTCAAGTTGCATTTCTTGATGCAACAGCAGACTGTGGTAAATGACGGTGGTTTTCTGAAGTACTCCTGAGCCCATGTGGCTATATTTAACACCACAGTATGACGGTTTCTTATGCAATGCCATCTGAAGGCTCAAAGGTCTAGCACATTCAACGGAGGTTTGCTGCCTTGCCCTACATGTACCGTGATTTCTCTGGATTCTCTGAATCTTTTCACAATATTTTGTGTGGTAGTTGGTGAAAGACCTACATTTTTGCACTTTTGCATTGCGAAATGTGATTTTTGATTTGTTTGACACTTTTCCCATAAAATTTGGCACAAAGTGATGAGCCATGATCCAGCTTTGCTTGCAAAGGCTGAGATGCTCCTTTTATACCCAAACATGATACCTTGACCTTAAACCAATTCACCTGCTTACTGTGAACTCTTTCAAAACAGTTTAAAGTGGATATTCTATAACCTTTTCACGTTTATTCTGTCCCAACTTTTTTGGAATGTGTTGCAGTCATCAAAATCAACATTTGTTCATATTTACAAAATACATTTAAGTTGGTCAGTAAAAACTTTGGAAATCTTTTCTTTGTACTTTTGTCAATTAAATACAAGTTAGAGAGAATAAACAAATCAGATTCTTGATTTTACTGCATTTTTACAAAACATCCCAACTTCTCCGTAATGGGGGTTGTACAATTATCAGCACATTTCTCACACAATATATTTTATAATTTTTAAAGTTTAAGACTACTAATTTATTATAAGATTACTGATTTATTTTCTCTAAATAGCTAGATAAACTGTAAACGTTATCAATAAATGCTACGCCAATTCAGGGAATACTTTATAATTAATGACGCTAAAACTCATAATGATGCTCAAATTAATCACAGTTGGCTGGTTTGCTAAGCTTATACTGCTAAATTATACAAGTGTAAAGTACCTGGGAGATTCCTCCGAAAACTGGTTGCCATCACTCCACAGCTGCAGCGCCTCCTCTGGCTGGGAGGAGAGTTTACCCAGTACACTCACCAGTAAAAGGCACTGTGGTAGACAAAGCTCTGTACTGCACTCTAAAATGCATAAGCAACAAGAAAAACAAATTGGTAATTAAAGAAAACTAAAATTAAAATTTTGTTCCCACAAATTATTAGTGACTTTCTTTGAAATGTGGTCATGTTGTATTATTTTGTTCTTTCATTTTTATTTAAATTATGTTAGTATTTAATTAAACAAATATGGCCATGACTTATCTAAAACAAAGGAAAAAATTAATATGTTGTGGGAGCAAATTCTTGTTTGTTGTGCCTGTAATTAGTATGAAAACATCAAATTGTATTTTTCTAATGACTTAAGTTAACATTAGTATAGTCTCTAAACTGGCTGCAAATGCTGCATTAAAACAGGGAAAAATCCAAAACCTGTCATAAAGAAAGTGCAACTCCACATGATAATGTTGGATGAACTGCCCTGTAACAATGAAAGGGCATAGGCACTAATTCAGTTCAAGTGACCTGGAAATGCACAGGATATACACTCAGCAATGTGTCACGGACAGCCAGTCTCTCTGCATTTTTTATGTAACTATGTCCTTGACATAGAAATTCATCACCAATACTTTTCACCCTCCTGAGACTTTGCATTGCCCCACCACTCACATTACAAACAGAAAAAATACTTTAATGACCAGATTGCATGATGGAATGGAAAAGCTAAAGGTTTTTGGGAGAAAATGTTCAACGAATGTTCCAGGGTTCAAGATGACCCTGGAAGTTGTTACAGTAGTTTGCAAAAAGAAGCTCACGGTGATCTGGGTCCAGGACAGATTCTGCAAAGGGTCGGAAGGAGAGCAGCTGTGTCAGAATGGCATCCATGGGAACCAGAACCGCTACTCTCAACTCCTCACTGAGGGCAGAGGGTACAGACGGGGCACACACAGAGGGGGGGAATTTGCTAAAAAGGGAAAAAAACACAAGCTGAACTAGACATGATAGAGAAAACAGAGAGGGGAAAAATATTAAATGATTTCAAAAACACGTTGCTTCAAATCCCCACGATATGAGTATTGACCTTAACAATACATCTTTGATTTACCTGTGGATTTGGAGATACAACTGGTGAAATCGACGGCATGACTTGGCAAGGAATGCTTTAAATTCCTATCACATGACAAAAAAAAAAACATTAACTCTATTTCAACCTGCTAAAATCGGATACAGGTTTTGATTAAAAAAAAAATAATAATAATAAACTTTAGTTTTCCCCTCAGTTACCTTTGTGTAATGGACTAATGTGTTGGCAAAAAACCTACACATCTTTGTTGCTTTTTGGAAAAGCTTGTATTCTGGATTGTGCATGACTTCCTATGAGAAACAAAAGGAGGAAGTCAGATATGAGCTGACCTTTTATATAAAAACAATTTTTTATTATTTTTTTAATATCCAACAAAAATAAATGATTCAACGTCACAATTATTGCAATTAAAAATACCACAGCAACCAATAAATAATAATCACCATTTATGTAAAAAAAAATATACCCTGTTCTGTTGAAAATTTTAACTGATGATGAGTCTACCTGCAGGCCTGCCTGTTGGATCTGTTGAGCCAGCTCAAGGCAGTTCTGGACAGACGTATACAGGTCTTCACACAATGAGAAGGCTATGTCAGTGTGGTGAAGCTGATCTTCTACAAGAGACTGGTACTTCACACTCTGTCTGAAATCAAACACAAGCTGTTAGTACATCATTTGTATTGTTTATTTTTCCATATAGAATTCAGATTGAATAACTAAGTATTATGTGTAATTTAATTCATAATGGCTGAACACTTCTAAAGTTTGGGGGTAAGAAGGCTTTTTAGCCTTTGAGTCAAAAAGGCTAAGAAACACTGCATTAGACTACAAGAAATCAAGCAAAATACTGTTTTTAATTCAGCACATAAAATTCCTCTTTATATGCAACATGGCCATAAAAAATCTGTTTCTATCCACCTTGTGTTCCTGTAAAAGTGGGCGTGGCCACGTGTACATTTTATGGGTCTGGCTTCCAGTCTCATCCACGTCCAGCTATTTTTAGCTGTACAAAACAGCTTGTTTTGCTGCTTGATATTGCAAAACAGTATCTTACCATATTATTTTAATGTATTACCTTAATTATGAGCAAACTGGTTTGTAGTGCAAACAGTTTTACCATTTACTACACATTGTAATGTGCACATTGTCATCTTACCCATAGGCTTACTTCCGCATTAAGGAAAAAGGTGGATTAAAAACAGATACTGTATAAGGTTTCAGCACAATATACTCACTTAACGATAAATTTCCATGTGTTGGCATGTAGCGCAATGTCCAATCTGGATATGATCGAGCAAATGTCCAGCAGACTGTGAATCACTGCAAACCAAACACAAAATTCAAAATAATTATTTAAAAAAAAAAAAAGCACATACATATCTTCACTGGAGATTGCTTGAAACACACTAAACCTTTCTCTCACACAGATTCCACAAACCTGTGACAATATCCGACACTTCCTCCTCAGAAGCGGTGTCCTCCAAGTTAATTTTGTCAAGCAGTTCCATCAGGCCCTTCTGCAAAGAATAGGCCTCTTTAAACAGGCCCTGAAGCAGATCGCCCACCAATGACAGCCTTCCACTGTACATGACCTCACTGTCCTATAAACACATAAACATCATAATGAAATTTGCAGAAAATAAAATTTTCACTTTTGCAGTTCACAAACACACTAAAACAGCCCACTGCCTTTTTGGTGTAGTTAAAATCAATGGCTGATGGTGTAATAATATATCCAGTGCACTATATAAAAACAATGTTGGACCTTGCAGTGTTGGAAGGTGTCCTTTAGGACTCTGAGGATGCAAGAGGGGAGAGAGCGAATGGCATCAAAAGAGAAAGACTCTTCGAAGGAGCACACATGACGCACACAACCAGAGAGAGACTCCAAGTTCTGGACCATCATCTGGCAAAAACACAACAGCAGAAGTCATTGTGACAAGGAAATTAATATTTTTTTTACTGCTGTAGTACACAAACATGTAATATCATTAAATATATGGCATATGCAAACCTTTAAGATATTTCTCAGAAATACATGCAGCTCTGTGTTCTGACTACAAAGGCCTCCAATTTGCTTGCTGATTTCTTCCAAAAGACTCCCAAACACTTTTACCACCTGTGGATTGTACAACACACGAAAACATGTTTCCTGTTGAATATTTCAGGCTATAGAATTGAATTGGCAAAAGTACCCAAGTATTCGAAAGTGAAAGCGATGACTGTGTGACGTACATTTTTTTCCCCCCTATTTGATTATGACAGAATTTTGGGTGGTATTTGCTGTCCAGACTGGAGAACTAAAGTGAAACTATGGCAAACAGTGATGTCTAGAATCACTTTTAGATATATGAATCACTCATTTATGAGGAGTTAATTAAATCAGCTATTCCAGCGTTTATTCACTTTATATATAGCTCAAACACAATGTCTGACATAATTCACGATGATTGGGTTGTCTGAACAACTTTATTCCTTTCAGCTGTTGAGTTAAAAAAAAAACTGAAGCATTATTAATAGCAAGCGGTGTCATTTTAACATATCATGTTCATTAATAGTATGGTTTAATTAAAATTATTATCATGACACCCCAAATACTCAAGTACTCATTCTGATGAGCTGTCAAGTACTCAAAAAGAAAAATGTGACCCTGCACCACCAAAATCAGGAATTTAAGGGTGCAAAAAAAAAAAAAAAAAATCAAAATAGTGAGGAAACTGCCGTTAAATTTGTCCAAATGAAGTTCTTAGCAATGCATACTACTAATTAAAAATTAAGTTTTAAGGTAGGAAATGTACAAAATATCTTCATGTAACATGATCTTTACTCAATAGCCTAATGATTTTTGGCATAAAAGAAAAATCAATTATTTTGACCCATACAGCGTATTGTTGCCTATGGCTACAAACACCAGAGCTACTTATGACTACTTTTGTGGTCCAGGGTCTCAAATGACAAAAATGCTCATCCCTACAATAAACCATGATATTTTGTGGGTATTTAAATCTCAAACCTTGGGTAAGACAGTGGAAAAACATCCCGTCTCTAATTCAGATAAAGAAAGATGAGGAAGGAACCTGCTTGTGATTATTTGCAGAATATCTGTGGAGATTAAACAAAGGAGGTTATACAAATAAAATAATTATCAAGAAAAGCACTGAAAGCCAGGACCCTTTAGAAGATAAGCCAGTTAAAAGAGGCAGTAGGCAGTTATTTGGCACTTTCGCTTTAACTTATTTGCTTAGACACATCTCAAAACCAAACATGAATAAAGGTTTACATATATCATACATATGTTTTCAATTTTCAGACTTACTTGTGTGCTCTTCCCAGCTATCAGTGTCATGATGCATGGCGTTTAAGTGTCAAGGCCAATCTTAATCATAATGTTACATAATTTTTATTCAACTTTATTTGAAAAGGCACCATGTATTTTAAATGTCTTTATTTCATGCATTGTACCGAATTCAGCCAATGGCTAGTTTTCATCCAATGACAACTAAAGTGTTAGGACTAAACAATCAAACACGTGTGTGTAACTGCCTGCATTCGTGCATTAAACTACATGCCTTGAACTACAAGTGAAATGAATTTGTGATAGAAGTCAGGAAAGGATATAACTAGTTTGGGCAGGACCGTTTTCAGCTCTTGTTGACAGGTCTCCTGGTTCCACTGAGAGACCTCATCCAAAAGAGTTACTTGAGACATTTTGTTCACGTTTCAAAACACACCTGCATTGAAAATAAAGTTGCAACTTAAGTCGATTTTAGATATTTACGTATAAAATTTCTCGCTGGTAAAACGATGGCCAAACGTGGTTTCTTTGTAAAGTGTAAGTTATCTTATTCGTTCAATTTGAAGATTAAACTAAACCTGCTTCATACACTTTTACTCAAACGATTACATACTTAGAACTTACCAGCTCACTCAAGGAACAAATAACGACTAATAAACGCGTTCATGTGATGATTATTATGGAGATCCTGAAAGCATACTTATGTCTTGTTTTGAATTCTCCACATTTCCTTCTGCCGGGCGATTTCATTCCTCAGACAGGATGGGGATTCCTCGAGAAAATGAAACCTATTGGATGACTGTCTTTATGCGCTTTGTGAGCCTTATTTAAAGATATGCAAACTAGATTTCCTCACTGCTTTAGTACCGAATTGACCAGAATGCTTTAATGACATTAAAGTGCTTACGAACTACCCTTTACAGGCGAAATGGTATGGCTCCCAACTTCGCGCCGTTTTCTTTGAGGTGTGGTTTAATTCATCTAAATTTAAACGCATTTTGCGGTGATTGGTTAGGATGACGGCACAGTACCTTTAATGACCCAATCACAGATTAAATGTTGCTACATCGATGAATAAAGCGGTGATGCAGCGGAACGGCTTCGTGGTGATTACAAATTTAGTAGGTTGGTCTAGTATAAAGCTTGTGCATATACTGTGATTTTACTGAAGTGCTGGAAATTATTATAATATTTATAATTATAATAGTTATATCATGGTTTCATCCCTTTAAAGTTAAGGGCACCTTCAGATAGTCAACTTAAGATAAAGGGATATATTTTTTTTTGAAGTTACACATATATTGTTGATCTACAGATTTGGGGAAGAAACACACACACACACACACACACACACACACACACACACACACACACACGGAGTACTTAGTTTATTTACATGGAAATCAAATCACATTTTTGGCTTGACGCTGGTTCTCCCAGACCTGGAGAGGTCCAACTTGGGCTTTTCCCTCCC
>JAHKKF010516444.1:3962-19031 GCA_019740295.1 Labeo calbasu | reverse complement strand
ATTCTATTCTATTCTATTCTATTCTATTCTATTCTATTCTATTCTATTCTATTCACACAACTGCAACTTTATTTCTCTGAATTGTAAGTTTATATTACACAATTCTGACTTTATTTCTCAGAATTGCTCACAATTTTGAGAAAAAAAGTCTGACTTGTGAAATAACAAGTCGGAATAACCTTTTTTTATTTAGGGCTGAAAAGGGTTTCCATAGTGACATTTTAAAAATATTTGTAGTATTTAAAATGTATTTTTTTATTTAAATATATTTTAAAATGTAATTTATTCCTGTGAGTTCAAAGCTGATTTTTAGCATCATTACTCCAGTCACCTGATCCTTCAGAAATTCTTTAATATTCAGATTTGCTGCTCAAAAAACATTTATTATTTATTATTATTGTTATTATTGTATTATGCTGAAAACAGCTAAGTATATTTCGTTCAGGTTTGTTTGATGAATATGAATATATGCTTTATCATCACTTTTGATCAATTTAAAGCATCCTTGTATAATAATAATAATAATAATAATAATTATTATTATTATTATTATTATAACAATAATAAATGTTTCTTGAACAGCAAATCAGCATATTAAGAATGATTTCTGTAGGATCACGTGACACTGACGACTGGAGTAACTTTGATCACAGCTGGATCACAGGAATAAATTACATTTTAAAATATTGTTAAATAGAAAATTATTTCACAATATTACTGCTTTTGCTGTATTTTGGATCAAATAAATGCAGGCTTGGTGAAATAAAACTTACTGTTCAAAAACTTTTGACTGGCAGTGTAAATGCAAACACTAATTTAATTACACTATTTATTAATTTGACAACACATTTAAATGTAATCGCATTTAAACAACAAATTTCAAATTGAATATCAATTTTTATACTGTACATTAGACATCACAACATTATAAATTTGTGATATTTGTCTAAATATAAAATGAGCAATTTTAGTTTTTCGTGCTTTATTTTTAATTTATTTAGAGAAGATAGTATAGAATATTAATACTGGCTTATCAGTATTGTCCAGGATTTTAATATCAGTGCATCTCTCCAGTCTAGTCTCTTCAATTTGTTATGAAACCCGCTTGAAAATGTGTACGTGCAGCAGTGTGTTTACTTACAGAGAACACCAAGTACTATGTTTGCACAAACTGAGGACAGTAGAGCAATGAGCAGTACAAGAGAAACCTGCCCCCTCAAACACTTTGCCCCTTTGTGAACACCTGAAGAAACACAAAATCATCATCAGATTAGTTGATTATTACTCTGACTTGTCCCACATTACTCTCACATTACCTCCCACTCCTCCCACAGGTTCACGCACTCACATATACAGTACACACATACATTACCTTGTTTGCCCTGTGCTGTGAGTATAGGTCTGTTTCCACTATGCGAGATATCTTCTGTGAACTCTTGTAAACTGGTGTAGTTTTCAATATCTGCCATCTTTAAACAAAAAGCTCAGCAAATTTGTCAACTGCTGTCTTCTTAATTTAACAAGAGAGCCTTGTCTGTTTGACAAGAGCAATATCTTTATCTTCTAGTCCTGTCCTCGAGACAAATAGTCACCAATAAACAGTCCATAAAGAAGACAGCAATCAAATGAGAGCTTCCCTAGAAGAAATTGAGAAGAGAAAAGTTTTTCCTGCGAGACTGTTTCTGCTCAGACTTGTACAAACTTCTCCTTTTTACAGCTCACTGGGCTCTAACTTTTATCCCCCGTTGGCTCCCTCCCCCTGTGTCTGTGGTCATGTGCACATTTCAGGGCTGCTTGAGGATAAACACCGACTGGATGAATTAGAGGAGGTTATGCAATACTGAACTTTTTACCATGCACAGAACAAGCAATTTTGTCAGTGAGTCAGTAGATACTTCTAGCCAATAAAAACAGCTTGTTCATGGTAGTAAAACGATTTTTTTTTTTTTTTTTTGGTGTGTATTCCTGTAAAATGTATCATACTGAACATGTTAGGAAATCCATCTGTACATGAAACATCAAAACAAGTTTTGTGTTTAACTTAAGATTAAAGATTTACATAATGTACAATGGAGTCTACATTAACAGCAACCTAATTAATATCAAGTGAAATATAATTAGACTTTTATTTCCCATTGCTGGGAAAATCTGATTTATCTGATTATTGAAGTGATTACAACCATACTTTTCACCTGGTTCACAGAAAACAGGGGTGACAGTTAAGCAAAACTTTTAAAAAGGTGGGAGAAAAGTGCTTCTCATATCTTTTGTTGGCATTCCACCAGCTCAAAAAACTCAAAACAAAACAGAAATCATAGGGGTCAGGGCAGAACACTGCACTTTTATGACTAAAAGTTTCATCAGACTGTCTTGTGCAATTCTCTGATGAGACATTAAACCGTGTAGAAAAAAAATGAGCACAAAATCTGTCACAAAAACATGACGCAGGCTATCGATCAATACATGACTCAGAATTTATGTTAATGATTCTGGCCTGGTTTCATGACACTGCTGTTTTTCATTAAAGCTCTGTACTGTGAAGATGTCTCCATCTTCCAATTCCACTTTTACTGAGTTGAAAATTTCCCACACCTCCATTTCCCGCTTGTGGTTGAGCTATTTCCCAGATAGGGGTCACGTTCTTATCTCTTTGAGATAGGAGCCCAAAAAGGATTTTCTATGACAAAAAGAGATAAGAAAAACAGAAGAAATGCAGCATAAATGGACTGAAATGGAAAGAGTATTGATTCTCATTCATGCTTTTGATTATGGCAAATTTAGATAAACATTTGTGGCTTTATTCCTTCTGTCTCAGAAAATCAATTTTCATTCCACTGCTTGGAAAGAGAATTTTTCTGTGCATTTCAAGCATTACAGTACTATACAGAAGACCTTACCGGGCAAACTGTTTGATTTTCTCATTTGTTGCTTCTCAAAAAAGTCTCTGCTAATTAAATGTAAATGTGAATGTAAGACTTGAATTGCAGTAGTTTATATTGACCGTTCTGTCTCTATAGAAAGCATATATTGTGTCACATACAGATATGCTAACAAGGCAAATGAAGTCATGTTATTTTTATATGACTTCTAAAAAGTGTTCACCTTGAGTTATTCTCAGTGCAGACTGCAGACGTGTCTCTGTCTCTCGCAGCTGTTGGTTTATCATAAAAAGGTTAGTTTGCATGGCCTCTGCATTCCTTTCCTACATCTCCAGCTGTTTCTTCACTTCCTCTTCCTGCTTTCTCAAAAACAGCTGCATCTTCTTCAAATGCACAAGAGATCTGTTCTGAGAGCAATAATGATAATAACAGTATTAATGATTATGATTATGATGATAATTATAATTTAAAAAAGAGAGTTTTACCTTAATCTATATGTTTACAGATGTTAGATATAATTCAGTTCTTTGTTTACTTTGGCAAAACTCCAGTCCATTCTTCAGCACATCCTTTAAGATAAAAACACTCCAGCAGACATCTGTAAAATGTCATTAAATGCTCTTAAGTTGAACGAGTTCAATTCTACAAGCTTTGTAACATTTTGAAAAGCAGTGAAGTGAATACATTTGATCACAGTTTTAAAAATGTCCACAGTGTTTTCCTCCATCTAATAAACACTAAAAATACTAAAATACTCAAAATTTTAATAATATTATTACTATAGAGATTTTTTATATAGATATTACTATAGAGAGGTTTTAAATGATTTCTAGTGATGTCAAATCGATTAATCACGATTAATCGCATCCAAAATATAAGATTGTGTTTATATATTATGTGTGTACTGTATTTATATGCATATATAAACACACACACACACACACGTTTGTTTTTGTGAATTGTGAGGACTTTCCCTAGACTTTTATATTTTTTATACTGACCAAATAATATTGTCTATCCCCTAACCCAACCCTAAACCTACACCTTACAGAAAACATGTTTGCATTGTTACATGTCGAAAATTTCAGGTTTTACTATCCTTTTGGGGACATTTGGTCCCCACAATGAAGCAAGAACAAGTACACACACACACACACACACACACAGACACACACATGTTGTGTTTCCATGTTTTATGGGAACATTCCATAGACGTAATGTTTTTTATACTGTACAAACCGTATATTCTATCACCCTACACCTAAACCTAGCCATCACAGGAGACTGTGCACACTTTTACTTAAAAACAAACAAACAAACAAACAAAAAAACTGCATTATTTATAAGCCTGTTTCCTCATGGGGATCTAAAAATGTCACCACAACGTCAAAATTAACAGGTATTACTATCTTATCCCCATAACGTGATAAATAACAGGTACACACACACACACACACACACACACACATATATATATATTTAAGAAATATTTACACATATATATGATTTATATTGTATATAAACATACATATATTACATGTATTTCTTCAATATACACATGTGTATGTGTATATTTATATATACATATAAACATACACAGTACACACACATAATATGTAAACACAAACCTATTATGGATGCGATTAATTGCGATTAATTGATTTGACAGCACTAGATTTCACATATCTGACCTTGGACCACAAACCATTCATAAGGGTAAATTTTTATACATCAGCTGAATAAAAAAGCTTTCCATTGATGTATGGGTTGTTATGATAGAGATACAACTGTTTGAAAATCTGGAATCTGAGGGTGCAAAAAAAAAAAAAAAAAAGCAAAATATTGAGAAAATCGCCTTTAAAGTTGTCCTAATGAAGTACTTAGCAATGCATATTACTAATCAAAAATTAATTTTGGATACATTTACGGTAGGAAATTTACAAAATATCTTCATGTAACATGATCTTCACATATTATCCTAATGATTTTTGGCATAAAAGAAAAATTGATAATTTTGACCCATACAGTGTATTGTTGACTATTGCTACAAATATACCCGTGTGACTTATGACTGGTTTTGTGGTCCAGGGTCACATATAATACTGTGTGAAAAAATGGTATGCTGTGTTTTTAGTACTCTGTGCCTGATCTGCATAGGATGAACTTTTATTCTTTCACTTATATATTACACATGTCAAAAACAATGTGTCAAAATTACTATACAAACATTTATTTTTAAAAAAAGTAAGAAATATACACACCAAAATCCAGTTTAAACATTACATACCACATTATATGACAATATCTAAGACAAATTGCTTATTTTGTTAGATTGTGCTGACATCCTGTCATCCAGATATCAACCTGTTAACAAGGTTTTGTCTGGTACCCAGAATCAGAGTTTTTGTCTAGTACCCAAAACTGTATTAACAGTCTTCAAGCCCAAGAGGCACACAAAGGAATAATTACAGTCAACATTAATAGAATGACCAGACCTTTTTTTAAACTAAATGAAGCAGATTTCCTAAATAAAAGGTTTTGATAAAAAATCTATTTATCTCCACACCACACTGTGTGAAGGAGAGACATATTGTCTGCATTGCAAAATACAACCTGACGTTTCTCACTGTCTACGTAAACCCCAACTCTTCTGGGTATAATCTGAGTGGCAATTAGGGTTTCTTCACCCTCTCTTACAGCATACAGTCTGTCATTTTTTACAGAAAGAGATATGTTCTCAAAACATTTAGAGAACAATGTCTGCCAGACAGAACATTTTTTCTCCTTTGGGTAATATTTGACTTTAAGTCCATGTTCCCATCCTGGTTCAGCTCCTACGTCAACCTCCCAGTACACCTGACCAAGTTGTATGTTCTCCACATAATTGTCCTTATAGCCGTTGTGAAACTTCTGGAATTTGGCAAAGTAATCTTCAACTTGAGACTGCAGATGGCTCTCTTTTTTGATAGTCAGTTTCAGGTCTTTGTCTATTGTAGATGTATCTGATAGGTCTAAAGGGAAAAAAAGATTACAGGAAACAAACATTCTCCAAATTAATGAAACTTAATAAATAAAGAAAAAAACAACAACTCATGTTTACAAGTGTAACAAGAGAAACATGTTACATAAAGCATTACTATGAGAGATGTTTGTTTAGGCTTAACTCACCTCGTTTAACAGTGCCTAGCATGTCTCTCCAAACAATTAGTGGCAGGTCAGTTTCATAAGGGCCGAGGGTGAAGTGGTCAGAAATCACTCGAGTACCATCAAGCCTTGACTTAAATCTGTAGAAAATAAATGTTCAGATGTATTTCTGCATTGTATTTTTTTGATTATAATTTGTTAGTTTTTGATTAAATGCCTGAAATAAGGTCTGCAGTTAACACAAACGTACGATATTTTCATGTTGTATTCTAAGACATATAATGCAAATGTGGTCTAGTTCAATTATAGCCTAGGTTTTAATTCTGGTGATTTATTTACAGATCGATGATTTCAGGTAGACCACTGATGAGTTCAGGTGGTCTACTAGAATAGGTTTGCCAAAAAAACACATTATTTTCCATTTATACTAGAGGACTGTTGAATGCTTGAATCTGATTGGCTGACAAACATTCTAAAGTGTGCTTTGACCACCATTACATGTCCATATCAATTTGCCAAATGATTTCAGTTATTTCAAAGGTCCTTACAGCCAGACAAAAGAACCAATATACAGTAAGATAAAATTATTTCTATGTTTTTACTGCAAAATTCTATTTCGGAGTGTCTATTTACACTAAGTGCAAATAGCCCGCCTTGTTGGCAGAGGCTGCTTACGCTAACTCCGCCCACAAACTTGTGATTGGGATAGTCAGCACTATAAAAGATGCCTTTTGAACAACAGCTCCAGTGGTGCAGTTGGTAAAGTGCATACTGTAGTCTTTTTAATGTGGTTTCAACTTTTTTCCTCCCTTTTCAAATCTTATATCATATCGGAAAGGCATTTATTTTCAATAAACATGAAGGTAATAATTGAAAATTTGAAAAAAAGTGTCGGTTAGGGATAGGGTAGGTTTAGAGAGGGCTTTATTTTCCTAATAAGGTGGTATCTATTTAATAATTTAAATTAAAACTATAATTTACACTCAATATGTTATTTTTGCATACTGTTTTATAATGTACTACAATACTGAGGTGCAGGTAATTGCCTCTATTTGCAATAAGTATTATAAATAGCAGAAAATAAATAGAATCTTTATTTGCACTTAGTGTAAATAGAACCTATTGCCATTTGGACTTGGACTGTAAATAGCATCTACTGCTATTTGAACATAGTGTAAATAGCATATATCGTTAAAAAAAAATACTATTTGCATTTAGTGTAAATAGCATCTATTGTTATTTGGACTTAATAGCTGCTGCCTTTTTTAAATTTGCATTAAAGCAGACTTTCATTCTGACACACATTTTGTTCTGAACTGCAGATTATTATTGAGCTGTGGCAAAAACGCAAAAAATCTTACTTGGTTGGCAAGGCAGGCTTGATGTCTTTGTTCTCACTGAGTGTGATTTCATCAACCAAAGGAAAACCTTTTTCACTCCACCACTGAAAACATTGAAAACCGCTTTGAAGCTTAGTAAAATCCACCATGCTATTTTTGCTAATTATAGTTCAAACATGTTTTTGGTATTTGTATTTGTCTGAGTGTTAAAGAGAATAGAATGAAATTACCTCTAAAAAGCTCTCAGGTTGGGTTATCTGTAGTCCTGACTCCAACACGGACTCCTGATTGTTTCCATTTAATTGCAACTTTGACAAAAATGTCGCATTTTGCTTCATTGATACTTCAGCGCTGTTTGCTTGTCTCTGGAGTTGCCTTATCATTTCTTCCTCCTTTTTTCTCAAAAAGTCATGCATTTTGTTAAACTGAGCATGCATATTTTCCTCAAGATGTTTGGCCCTTTCCTGTGGAATTACATTAAATGAATGGCAGACGAAATGTGACAGACCAAAAAGTTGTGAGGAAACAACAACATAGTAATGTGTTTTCATAACCTACCTTTGACTTTGTGATTTCAAGCATCTGACTCAAGATCATGTCACCCATTTGTTTGTTGTCATGTAAAATATATCTCAACGCTTCTCTCACCACTTTCTATATTAACAATAGCAGCAACAAAAACATAAAAAGTTGTCATTACAGTTTCATCATGCCACATCTTATTTGCTCTATTAATAAATAATGATACATTTTAACCTCTGTGATCTCCATGGCTTCTTTTACAGGTTTGAAACGGTGTCCACCATGTTTCGCTCCTTCCTTGCAGATGAGGCAAACCAATCTCTGGTCATCCTCACAGAAAAGTTTAAGTGGTTCCACATGCTCAGAGCATAGCATTTCTGGAGCATTTCTTGGAGTCTGTTGTTTTGTCTTGGGTTGTTTTTGTAAGATGTCCACAACATTTCTCAGCACTCGGTTACCTTTAAGATCCTGTCTGGTGAAGTTTTGTCTGCATTCCGGGCATTTGTGAGCACCTTCATGTGATTCCAAATAACTTGTAATACACTGTCGACAGAAAACGTGCTCGCAAGGTAAACTTACTGGATCGTTGAAGTCACTCAAACACACGGGACACATGAGGTAGAGAGACAGTGTCGAAGCCATGTTCAACAATAAACAGAGCGGTTGTAGTCAGACTAGTGTAGACTTTCCTGATGGAACAATAAAGCTGTAATGTTTGTTCAGTCCTTTATTGAGTCAGATCACACCCTTGCACATGAAAGAACCGAATGTTTTACATACCACTGAATTCAAGAAAAACAGTACTGGCAACAATTTAAAATATAGACTATTATCATGTTAGTACAGTCTTGATGTAGTTTTTGTTACTCAGTGAAAAATTTTAGACTTTTCTTTCAGCAAAAGCGGCCTAGTGTTACAAATGTTGAAAATGGTTTATGGATTTCTACAACTATAATCCCTCCTTAACTACATTGGGTGATTTTTGTGAGCAACAAAAACATTCAAAACATTTGTTCAGCTACTATGTAAATATTTCATGGAAAAGGTTATGGACTGCATTAACAGTGGACTTGTCTTTGCTTAGTACAAGCATTGACTAAAAAGTATTTGTTGTAATACAATACAGTCTGAGTCTATATTGCGTATTTTGAAAGATGGCTATAAGGTGTGATATTCCGGTTTGGCTACTTTCCGAGTTATATAACCTGTGGGAGGAACCATACCTAGCTATGAAAAGTTAATATGAAACCGAAAGTGTCTCATTAAACAAAGTGTCGGCAGAAGTTGAGAAGAAAGCTAAAATGCAATCAGCTATATCATTGCAGATAAAATGCTCAGTGTGCTTGAGTGATTTTACCGATCCAGTTACACTTTCTTGCGAACACTCGTTTTGCCGGGAATGTATCACGGGCCATATGCAAGCCAGCCTGGGGCCAAGCGCCTGCCCAGAATGCAAAAGGCCTTATAACGAGGAAGACCTGAAATCCAGCCGTTTACTGAGAAACATGACGTCCACAGTGAGAGAGCACCTTGCCGAACTGAAATTGGATAAATCCACATCTAAAGAAAGAGCGGAAACCTTAGGGCACTCAGAAATGGAAAGGATGTTGATGTGTTCGGAACACGATGAGAAACTTAAACTGTTCTGTGAGACTGATCAAAAGCTGGTGTGTGTCATCTGCAGGGACGGAGACAAACATAAAGGACACGTCTTCAAACCAGTGAAAGAAGCTTCGCAGATTAACAAGGTAAAACACAGCTATTTACATATGAGTTACAACCGACTGTCTGATGAAAGCACTGCAGCTTGAAAGCACCTTTCTTGCTTTCAAGTGCCTTTCAACCTATGCTATTTGTGTAATGTTATTCATGGCATAATTAGGTTTCTAAATTTGAATCCCTATTTCATTTTAGAGAAGCTTTTCTGTTCTTTGTCAGTGCTTTGCAAATCTGCCTGACGGGTGTTTTTCTCTAGGGGGAGCTGAAGAACGCGTTGGGTTTTCTTGCCAAAGAAAATGGACAGCTCGATTACATGATACAACAACAGACGACTGAGATCACCAAAACTGAGGTATCAAGGTGATAAAATAAATGAATTATTTGCACAGAGACCAGAAGGTTTACATTTCATACTTCTAGAAGTTCTTAATGCCTGGCCTAATTGTTAATTTAGAAATACATTAACACACAATTCATACATATTTGAATTATATTATATATTATATAGAATATATCTTCACGACACATCATCAGTCGGCCATATTGGTGGCACTGAAAGTAAAATGCCACTGAACCGAATGGAACTTGCAAATTTTGCTCATTATTGCTGCTGAAAATGGTCAATTATTGTTATGTTTTGTGCTGTACTAATCGGTCGGACCGGGAAAAACATTTGAAGTACTGTAGACTGCCAATTATTAACAGATCAAGGAGAAAAAGAAACTGTCTGTCATATTTGTTCTTATCATTTCCAGTCAGGTACATTGTAAAAAACAATTTGTTGAGTCAACTTAAAATAATTTGTTACCTGGCTGTCTTAAAATTTTAAGTTTAGTCAACTCAAAAACAGTTTATTCAGCCTGAAATGTTAAATTATACTAAGTGATATTTGAGTTGATTCAACTTTTAAGGCAGCTGGGTTACTTACCCATCTTTTAAGTTTAGCAAACACAAATATCTAAGTTGTAACTTAGTACAACTTAACATTTCAAGTTGACTAAACTTATTAAAGTTGACTGAACTTAAAATTTTAAGGCAGCAGTTTATTGTAAGCTGACTCAAATTGTGTTTTTATTTTTTACAGTGTAGTTGAAATAGGCTAATATCCTAATTAATACTGCTTGTACATATCTTTACCACCTGTTAATTTTAGTTTGTAAAAATATTGCACCCTTTCCTGCTTACTAATTCCGTCAGTCAGTTTAAGGCAAATGGTACCTCAGGTAGGCCAAAAACCCTGCGAGGAGAAGCATTGGGATAATACAATACCAGCAATCACAGATATTTGCATTTGGATAGGATTAGATTTATCAGAGGACCACTGAGTTTGCCGAAAATCAGAAGGTAATTTGCTTTTGAATTCTTACAGAGGTTGTGTAAGAAACACAAATTTTGTCAGATTTGCACCGGATTAAAATCGCAAAGTATGTCTGTGAAACACAAATTTCTCTAAGGACTCCCTAAAAAAACAGTCCTGTCTGAAAAGGGCTTAAGATGAATGTTTTTTTCTCTCTATTTAGGTTAAATCCAAAACTTTATCAGCCCAGATCTCTGCTCAGTTTGAAGAAATGCACCAGTTCTTAAGACAAAAAGAGGACGAGGTGAAGAAACAGTTGGAGAAGGAGGAGAAGAAAGTTATAGAATTCATGCAGAACAATCAGGCTGTGATAAACAGAAGATTCATGGAGAACAAAGAGAAGGAGATTATTCTGCAATCGGCCCTGGAGATTGAGCAACCTGATCACTTTCTGCAGGTCACAGCACTTTAGATGACATAGATTTATTTTGAATGTATATGAGTTTTACAGTCGTGCCTTACGCTGTACCTAATAAATAAAGCATATAATTAGTGTTTTTGTCTGCAGTGGTGGAATGAAAAAGGATTTCCGATGACAAAGAACATGAAGCAGAAAGCCGACATGACACCATCAGATATCAAGTAAATAAAACGCAATGATATTACTGTTATTCAGGTTAACGCTAGGGTAGAAATGAAGTTTCTTTATGCTGACTTTCTCTATAATTTTCAGGTATATGTCAAGGGTGAAAGATCTTTCTGTGCTTCCTGACTCTCTCTTTCTTGGCCCCCATGAAACTCACCTGCAATTCTTTGTGTGGAAGGAGATGCTTGGATCCATCAAAGCAGGTGAAGAATATTACAAACATGCATGTTGTAAAATTCTACTAAAGTTAAACTAGATTTGCATTCCTTTGAAGTGTTAACATTTTATGTTGGGTTAGATTTTAGACTTTAGACTTTAGACTTTTCTTGTCATGATCCTGTATTTATCTTGTTTGCTGTAAGCTGTGAGAACTAACATTTAACAAAAAAAAATTGATGAGGATAAATGACACAATGCTTATTTTTCTGGCCAAATCTATCAAATGATTCAAAAATACATAAAGTACTACTACTACTACTACTACTACTACTAAAAAATCTAGTGTAAGTGTAAAACTTCCTTGAATCCATGAATAAAAATTCTTAGCATTGGCACATTTAGCAGCTTTTGTAAAGGCAGCTATATGGTTAAATAGACAGAATAATGAAAACACCAATCACAGTTCATCATAAAAATTCATTGGAAGTCAGTATGCAATGTATGCAAATTATATCACAATGAATTATTTAGTCAGTTGCGTATAGAAAATCAAACCTTTCATTCATGCAAATCAACAGATTTTCAAACTTTAACCTTGATATCTTAAAAAATAAACCAAAAAAGCACAGCTAAGATCAAATAACCTAAAAAACTAATTTTGAATGGAGAAAATCCAAATTTTGCGATTTGGTGAATTGATTGCATAAGTAAAATTTTATGGTTATGGGTTTAAAACAAACTGTAACCAGTGCTGTCTTGCAAGAATTGCTAAAACTTCTCATTTAACAAATAATGTGTCACCCAATAACATTCCTGTTTGTCTGTGCTTTAGTTCCTGAGAGTCTGACCCTGAAAAATTCTGGACAGTCATACTTAAAAGTGTCTCCAGGGGGCGCCAGAATCCGACAAGCTGACAGAGCGACTGGTATGTATAAAGACTTCAACCCTGGTACAGTTTCAGAGGAAAATTTCCAGGCTGGCCAGCACTACTGGGAAATAGAGGTCGGAGAAAAGCCAGACTGGACTGTGGGAGTAAAGATGGGTACGGAAAAACAGCTGAGTGCAGCAAAGTCAGCTGAGAGTGAGATCCTGCTCCATCTCAAACACAGTAAAGGTTATGTTCTGTCCAGTGATGGAAAGGACACTACATTAAATACTCGAGACAAACCACAGAAAATAGGGCTGTATCTGGACTGTGAGAGAAAGCAGGTGTTGTTCTATAATGCTGACAAGATGTCTTGCTTGGCTCAGATCAACTACAAATCAAAGCATCCTTGCTGTCTTACTCTGGTTCCAGGACTTTATCTGGATGGGAAGAACAGTGATCCTCTCACTGTCTGCTCATATGAGTTTAACAAACGCTAACACGCTAGATCAGTTACTAGCTGCAGTTTTTTTTTTTTTAAACACGATAAACATCTCAGATTTGACACATATGGGGACATCTATGTCGTCAAAGATCAGATTATAATAAAGATGTTTTAGGTTTTACAGCTGTATCTGCTAAATTACACATAATAATATCAGCTACAATTTAAATTTAGTTTTAAGGACAAGGAGAAATATTGATTCATTCTTCAAATGAATTTCTCAATTGAATGTGTCAGTCTGACCAACAATAGCATAATTAACGATCAGGTTTTCTTCCTTTTTACATCATTGTATTCATTTTTTTAGTTTTAGATGACTTATTTCAGCTTATCCTAAGTTTACAGCCAAGAGATATGAGAGTTTTTCTGTTTTTCTTGTAAATGTTGTTTGATGGGGATCTGTTTTTAATTTTATCCAGTGGCTTCTTGTGTATGAGATACCATATTCTCTTTTATTTTACCCAATATCAGCGTTAAATACCTCCCACTGCTTTCAGACATTTTAAACTGTGAAATAAACTCAAACACATTTTCACCACCATTTGTAGACCTAAAAATAGGTTTTCAAATCGTGAAAAATCATATTTATACGTAAAATACTTTCAAAGTTTCATTTATTTTAAAGATAAAAATAAAATAATCATTTATATTATGACTATATGTTCAGTCTTTGTAATAATCATTAATATTATAATATTAATATTATATTTAAGGCTTTCAGTACAATATAGAGCACTGAAAATGACATTGAAAGCTGTATGCAAATACCTATGATCTCTGTATGCATTAAAATAAATATTGGTGTAATATTATTTATAGAGGGTGTCTCTCTGTAATAATGTAGGGATCTTTATTTCCTCTTGGTGATGAGAGTTCTTCTTTCCTAAAACATAAATCAATAAAAACAATTTACTGACCTCTCAAATAAGTTTTTTTTTTCTTTTCTTTTTTTTTTTTTTTGCACTGTGATGATTGCAGACTGTTAGAGATTAATGTAGTAATCAGATTTTATGACATTCTAAACTCACCAGCTCTTCTTGCACAGATGATCTGAAGAAGAATCACAGTAGGAACAGCAAACACTGCAATCTCAACAATATTCACAATCTCTACAGGAAATCATTACATCACATGGCATACAGTTGTGGTCCATCATTATTGTTTACAGTGGTAGTTTAATGGTAGATAGTTTTGGTGTGTGTTACAAGGCTGTTTAGAGCAATAAGTGTCTGCTTAGGGCCCCCAAGTCACCAGTGTGTGTGTTTGTTTGTTAATTTATTATTATTATTATTATTATTATTATTATTATCATTTTACACTTCTGAACCAGTTATTCAAGGTCTCACTAGGCTGCTAGCTCCCAGGCAGGTGTGTTGCGCCAAGTTGGAGCTAAACTTTGGAGGGCAGTGGCCCCCCTCTGAAATACACTACAAGCTGCAAGTAAGCCTCTGGCAGCTGTTATGGCTGAGTTAGACATTTTGTCACGATCCCTAGTTGGAGTTCCCATGAGCTCCTCTAGAGAGCATTCCATCCCATATCTTTGCCAATTGATCCCAGACTCCAGGGATCCTCCAGCTGCCCCCGTTACACATTTAAGGACAAGGAGGAGAAACACAGCCAGACATACAGTCATGGCCAAAAATATCAGCACCCTTGCAATTCTGTCAGAAAATGCCTCCCTTCTCTCAGAAAAGTGTTGCAGTTGCAAATGTTTTGGTACTCACATGTTTATTTTTTTGTTTGCCTTGAAACAACACAAAAAAACAGAGAAAAAAAGTCAAATCTAATACAATTCCACATAGAACCCAAGAAATGCACTGGACAAAATTATTGGCACCCTTAACTTAATATTTGGAATGAGTTTTTTTACACCTCTCTACTGGAATTTTTGACCACTTTTGCAAACTGCTCCAGGTCATTCAGATTTGAAGGATGCCTTCTCCCAACTGCTGTTTTGAGATCTCTCCACAGGTGTTCTATGGGATTCAGATCT
>JAHKKF010516441.1:0-40024 GCA_019740295.1 Labeo calbasu | reverse complement strand
GAGTATATTATCTGTAAATTTTTGTTCTGGAAGTGGACTTCTCCTTTAATCCTTTTGATCTTTTATTCAGAAAGTTTACAAAAACCTATCTTTTCACTGAAGTAAAACAATTTAAAATGGGGGGACAATCTCATTATGAAATACACCTTTTAATTCAATACTTTTTGAAACCTCTATTCATAACAGCTCAGTGTCTTCACCTATAATGCCTTGTGAGGTTGGAGAACACCTGCCAAGTATATTTTATTGTACACTTGGGGTACTTTTTTACCCCTGCCTGTGTGCACCAAACCTATCTCATGTGTTTGCTGCCAAAAAGCTTATTTTCTAAGTTTTATCTGGCCATAGAACCTACTCCTGTTTAAAGATCCATTAGTGTGTTGCAAATGAATATGCTGGAGTTTGTTTTTGAATGAGAGCATTTTCTTTGCTTGATTTTTTCCCTGAAACCCTCCCAAACAACATGTGGTAATATGGGTGATGTTTGATCATTTTTTAAGGCTTTCTGGGCCTGAGACTCAACTATTTTCTGCAATTATCCAGCTGTGATTCTTGGAAAAGTCTTTGGCCACTCAAACTATCCTCCTCACTTTGCATTAAGACAGTTTAGACACACAACCTGTTACAGGCAGATTTGTAACATTTTCTGTTGATTGAAAAGTCTTTCAATGCTTTAGCTGTTTCCTTTCAGCCACTTTCTATTTCGTGAAGCTCAACAATCTTGTTATGCACATCTTAACTATATTCTTTGAATATGGCCTAGAATCTGGCCTGTGTGTTCCCTCATATTTATATTCCTGTGAAACAGGACAAATTCATGTTTGTAGTCACCAGGGTGTGCTAAAAATGTATAGTAAACATGAAAGGGAATATACTTCAGAGATATTTAACTCATAGTATTTTCTATAGGTGTCAAAAATTGTGGCCAAAATTTGGGAAAAAACATTTATTTCATAATGAGATTGTCCCCCCATTTTCAATTGTTGTACTTCAATGAAAGGTTAGTTTTTTGTGATTTTTTTTTTTTTTAATAAAAGATCAAAAGGATTAACAATGTAGATTTATTTTCACAGACTTCTTTGTTTATATTCACCAAGGGTGCCAATAATTCTGGCCATGACTGTAACTTTGTTTCATCTGTGGAACACAAGGCATTTTAAAAAATTTCATAAGTGCTACAGCAGAGAGCAAGATTATGCAAAATATTTATTTTGGGGTTGAACCGGGAAAAAACAGTCATTTTTTGGTGAACTGTCCCTATTAAAATGTAAAATATTTGAAACCTGGGTAAGTTGTTTGTGCTAGATAACAAAATGACTACAATCAGGTATGCAGGAGTTTACACCACAAATGTAACAAAGCCTTCGAGACATCAGTATCTTCACCACTATCTCTTTATGATATGAGGGGAATATTATTTGGTCTGCACAAGAAAGTTACCATCCCTTACCAGACAGTATGCGATCCTCGCAAACCCTCAACCAATTAAACATTAGACAAAGAGCAAGGCCAACATTCCAGACAGTCCAAATCACACATCTGTGGATGGAGAGTATTGACCAGAGCAGCGGAGAAAAACACAATATAAAAGCACTGAGACACTATTTGACACTATTTAAAATAAATTCTAATTCTTTATCAGTTTAACTTGTCACTTATCTTAAATTATGAAATTGCCAATGCCTTTCTCTCACATTATAGTGAAATACAACAGAAGCTGAGCCGCTAATGATGGTTGTGAGGTCTGTTTTAGAGCTTAAATGGTCAAATGGTATGTTTTCTCTCTGAGGACCAGACACTGGAAAGCATTATGCTAGATGAATACCTAATGTCTCAATCTACTTAAATAATTTACATCCAAGCCTGAGGGAGGAACGACCAACTGTTCTGAAATACAAACAAAATAAAAAAGTAAACAGGTACAGTATTTAAAAAAAAATGTTTTTACTTTGATTGCTTTATTTTATCTCTGTCTAGCGAGACGGTCGTTGAGTGAATGTTTTACTGGACCGAGTCACACTGGCGATGATGTACAGTACTAACAGACTCTCATTTAACGTGCTGTGATACTTTACACATTAGACAGTTTTTACTCTCAAGTGTAAATCAGCTGGATAAATTAGTCACATCTGCCCCTTTAATGGACCATCTAAATCTCAAACACACTCAAGAACATTTACTCAACATCCTACGTCACTTTTTTCCACACATTGACTTTCAATAAAAAACAACTGTTAAAATGTCATTTGAGGTCTACTGAAGCAGTAAGTTTTGGGATCTGAAAACATGAATGTAAAATCT
Organism: Labeo calbasu; assembly: GCA_019740295.1. NCBI lineage: Eukaryota > Metazoa > Chordata > Actinopteri > Cypriniformes > Cyprinidae > Labeo > Labeo calbasu. Next base: position 37,723 of record JAHKKF010516441.1, on the reverse strand, counting down.
AATTTAAAGCCACTGTATAAAACTCTCTAATCTCTAATCACATTAAAAGTTCAGTCAATGTAATAAACTGGAGCAAACCTTCCACCTCTTACGAACACCAGCCATCAGCAATAAAATGTCCCTACTAAAAAATACCCAAGCTTTCCATATTTGTCTTTCTTCAGTCAAAACAAAGGCAGCCTGCCTTGTATCTCTATAATGCTTTGTTTAATAAGACTCCCACATATTTGGCTACTGCCATCTGAACAGCAAGGTTACAGTAGCATAACATTACACTGACCTAAATATTAATCTAATGTGAAAATAAACTGAGGACAAGATTTCTTTCTGAATTACACAGTTGTGAAATGTGTCAGGAACAGGCTTCAAATCGAAAATGACTTGATTCTGGAAACACAATAGGTGGGATGTGTACGAATCATCCATCTCCCTCTTCTTACTTTACTAAGAGCTATTTCTCAACAGTGATTTATATGAGGAACGATGCAAAAGTCCCTAATTTCCAAATTTAAAAACTGAAGTAATATTTAATTAGGCCAATCTCTGTCAAATCAGCCAAATTTCGGAAAATTCCCCTGCTCAAATTTTTGATTTTGTTCATATTTTTACTGTAGAAAGAAAAACATACATAGTGATGAAAGCCAAAATATTAAATGTCATAGTTTAATATTAACTAAATAAACCATTATTTTGTAGAGGGGGGTCAAGATGACAATTTTCACCTCTGATTTGGAGCCATTTTACAGGGGTGTAAAAATGACTTTAGAAAGCTGGCAGCATCATGTTATTTTTACACAGAGATTGATAGGTCTGTTAGTAAAATCTGTTGACATTAACAACCATTCAAAAATGGCAAAAGGCACTTTTTGTGTTTTTCTGACTCAGGTTTGCATGCCTGTAACTCAAGAAGTATTAAAGTTATCTTAAGATCCTTTTAGGAAAAAAAATTAAATACATTTCCAGTTTTAACATTTTTTAGATATTCCTCTTCTAAAGAAAAGAAGTATCAGATGTGTGCAAATTGACCCACATTTGGTTTTTGACCACTGAAAATGTGAACAATTTACCTATTTATTCATGGGGCCACATTGAGATCTCCATATCTCTGGGACTGAACCATCGAGGGCCTTTAAAATAAAGATTCCAAAAGGAAAGGTTGTTAGGAACTAGAATCTAAAACGATATTAAAGGGGTCATCGGATGCAAAACTCACTTTTACATGTTGTTTGAACATAAATGGGGGTTGGCAGTGTGTGTACACAACCACTCTATAACGATAAAAATCCACCCAGTGGTTTTTTAATCTTTTTAAGTAATATCCCCTTTTTCAAATCAAGCCATTCTCAGTATCTCGTCTATGTGACGTCTGAGCCGCTAAAGACGCAGAGGATTAACGTTACTTTCATTTTCGAAGGAAATGTATCAATCCCCGAACTGCCTAAATGTGTCTATGTTTGTGCAAATCATTTGTGATGTAGCTTCACCTACAGCAGAAGTGAGTATAAAGGTTTTTAAAGCATCTTTCCAAATCGCTTTTCCTAATAATGTGCTAGTTAGCAACTTTCGTGGCTAAACGCAGCTAAATGCGGCTAAAGTAAACAGAACGGCTCGTCAGCCCACAGAAGAGAGGGGCGGGGTGAGCATAGCTCATTAGCATTTAAAGGCAAATGCAACAAAACGGCTCGCTCTAAAAGGGCTGATTTTGACATGGTAAAAAGGAAATTTTAACCAAAGTATGTTATAGACTTCTCATTAAGATCCTAACGAATCATATCAGCTTGTGGAAAACTGGCATCCGATGACCCCTTTAAGATATCATACAAACTTGAGACAAAAAACACAAGTGCTTTTTGCCATTTTTGAACTGTCAACGTTGGCATATAATGAAACAAAAATGGCTAAAGTCAACAGATTTTACTAACAGACCTACCAATCTCTAAAGTAATTTTTACACCCCTATAAAATGGCTCCAAATATCAGGTGAAAATTGTCATTTTGACCCCCCTCTACAAACCAGTGGATTACTCAGTAAATATACATCTGTGATATTTAATATTTTGGCTTTCACCACCACTATATACGTTTGCCTTTCCACAGAGCTGTTTTAACAAAATCAAAAATTTGAGCTGGGGACCTCTGATTGAATTGACACGGAATCACCCATTAAATATGGTGCACGGTGCACCTTCCCATGCAACAGCTCCTTTGTTTGTAATATTACAAACAGTGAAACTAATGACTAATATGAAAATTCCGTTTTGTGTTACTATTCATTATATAATACGTCATATCAGGGCTCAGCAACCACAATTTTTTTCTGCATAATTGGTTCTTATGTTAACAATGTATTTTTACACTTGCTAGAAATATTTATATTTTACATTAAATAGATTTTATAAGGTGTTTATATATTTCATTAAAATGTTGCTAACATGTTCACTTTTCTTTACAAATAAAAATCCAACAAGCAGGAAATTATACATATAATTTAACTACATAATTTTGTAAACAAGCCAATTCTTTAGTAGTGTTCGACACATTTTTACAGATGACTTCACTATCAATTTTGCACTTTCAACAAAACTGCTGTTGCTTGCTACCTATTTATGTTAGCAAGCTTGATAACACTATCTTGGTGACAAACCAGCAGAATTAGAGAATACCTCCCAGAAAACTAAATCTTTAAAAGGAAGGAATAAAAATAAATGTTCAGGATCAATGAATCAAGGCCACCCTGGCACAAAGGGCTAACTGACAGCTTTAGAGATTGGTCGCAGGCCATCCCTATTGTTGAGCTTAATATATGAACACCACCACCTTGTGGAAGCCTAATGACTTAACTTTTTGCCCACCCATTATATGACAAAGACATGTCATCTAGTTCATTCTTGTCAGCATTCTAGAACCGAAAGCCATATTTAAAAGATTTATGTCGAAGTTTTGAGGAATTACTCAACAGACATTTACTCATTTCATTTTCTGCACATGCTGTGAGCCGTATGACAATGAATGGTGAAGGCTTACACTGAGAAAAATGAGGCGTATTATTATGCACACTGTCCTAGCACACTCCAGATATCTTTGCTGATGCTTGTAGTCTGTCTGCAAAGGAGGCGGCTCATGTTGCAGCAAGCTCTCAGCTGATGATGCCCTGGTGATGCAGTTCCTGGATACCGAGTTTATAAAGACTGATGTCTTCAAATGTGGAGACAAATCAATAGCCAGCCCATTAAGTCATATCTCATGTGATTTTCTATTCACCATCAGGCCAAGACACAAAGTCGGAGCAGAGTGGAACGAGTTTGGTCAATCTGCCCTAAGATAACTCTCCTTGACTTGGCTTCGTATTCACATGGGAGTCGCCGTCACGGCCACATACTCTACTGCAAACACCGGGGATGTTCCCTAGACAGAGGCTTCCCACATACTTCTCATTGTCATTCTGGGATATCTCAAGCCACGTGCCTCATCTGCTAAAAGAGCATCTGAGAGCCCCTTTGTGCCTTCTGGCAATCCAGTTCAAAGGCACAATAGGGTCATTGGCCATGAGCTCTGAGACGCAAAGTCATAACAAGTAAAGGGGGAGTATTTCCAAGGACTGTATTTCTGAAAGAAAAGACTCAAGACAGCACCAACCAAGGGGTATATTTAGAGCCTCTCATTGAGGATAATTAGTTTCAGAAGACTGGAATTTCCAGCTATCTAAAGGCCTCTGGGGTGCGTGAGGTCTGGGAGGGGGGCTGTTGTAATGGGAGGGGGTATCAGAACCAGCTGATAACATTTTTGGATGAAACAAGCTGACTAATATCACAAACTCCCAAAGCAGGAGAACACAAGTATACTCCCTGACCCCAGCACCTCCCAACGGCCAGAATGCTGAGAACACTGCAGCTAAACAGATACTTCAATATGCATGTCTCACAGTGGAGCTTAGTATCCCAAAAAATGTAAACATCTGGCAAACATTTAGACAGTTAGACAATGGGTGAGGTATGAAGCCACAAATAAAGAAAACAAATTAAGACAACATCACGCCAAACGAGTATACATGCACCAGCACATGGAATTGATCCTCTTTTACAATATGAAATAAGACACTAATTGCTACACATTACAAGAAGCAAAGTCTGAAATACGTGATTTGCCTTGGAAATTGATGTTTAAGTCACTTTAACCTCACTTCTTATTTTTTACTACAAATAAATAAAGCTATACACAATAAATTATCTGTAAGCATATGTTTTATATAACTGCCCGCTCACTATGTGAGATAAAAGAACTTTTGCAAACACATCAGTGGTCTTTTATTCACTCTTCTGGCATTTTTGCCCCAAGCCTGGGCTAATTTCTGATCCTGGTCACAAGCAGTGAAAAAACAAAGACAAACCAGTTTTGAATATAAAAATCCACAAATGAGTGCTGGTTTGGATGAAAGCACTGACGCACCACAAGCCCCAGCACTGAAGACTGGATAACTGATTGTTCACACTCATGTAAAGCCCTTACTGTGTCTTGACCAGCAATGTCAGCCTTAAACAAGAGATTCTCACACTGAACCAGTCATTATGGTCACATGCCCGCAATCATGCTGGAACAACTCAGTGCACAGTTATGGGAGAGGGGCACGACAGAGCAGTGGGTCAAGCTATCCTGGGGGCTATTCAGATCAGAACAGCCATATGAGATCAGAATGATGACAACATATGTTGGTTTTGCGGAATGTCAGCAAATCCAAGTGTACACCTGAATCAAATAAACTATGCTTGTACATTGAATACATTGTGCATGCAGTCACTGATACACAAAGAGAAACTTCTTAAAGCCAACCTACATTCTGAAATGCACTAATCAAACTATGATTTCTTAAGTAATAGCGTTTGCAATTACAACAAGTACAAGAGAGACAGTACAAACTTTACAGACACTTACCTTCATCTTAACGTGCCATAATTGTACAAGTTTGAAGGTTTAAATGCTAGCGTGGAGCAAGTGATGGACACACTGCGATCATTCCAATGAAACAATTCCTGAGCAATCTGTCATCATCTGAATCCTCCCTCCCGTTTCAGTCCTGTTAAAGTAACTTTATCCTCTTTTGCAAAGGCAGAATCTTCTAAAAGCTCATTGTTTTTAAAGCTCCCACCGAGCTTCGCCGCTTTCTCTTGCCTAACATAAAGTTATACTGTTTTCGCTGCGTGGGGAATTCCTTACGCTCACATTTTCCCTCGAAAGCGATTGGTCCGGCGTCTACACTGCAAAGCGAGCGAAGCGTTAAACTACAACGCTCCCATGTAATCACTGAAGTGAAGCGTCTTTCAGGGTTGTGGATGAGATGGATGACGTCGGCACCTAATCGACGAATCATAAGACTTTGTTTATGTGAGGAGTGTTTACAGTTTTGGCTCATTTTCATGTGACTATAGCACTGGTTATGAGAGACATCCCCAGCTGTTCTTTCAATTAACACTTTAACATCCTCACTGCACACACATTATAGGATATACAAATAATTTTGGTTAACGTGATAATAGCAGTACATTCGCTTTCGTTATAAGGCGATCATACCATGTTGGCTGAATAATAAGTGTTCTTGTCCAGCAGGTGAGTGAGCGTTGATCTGTAATATTAAATAAATTGAGATAGTCCCTTACATATACTGAACGTTAGTTTGTGATGCATAAAAATACAGATGAGCCCTTAATCACAACGTCTGCCCCGCCTATTATCGGAATAGCCTGCTTGGGGAATTCAAGGGTAGTAGTGTTGTTTGTGGTCAGGGGATTTACTTATTTATACAGAATTGGATTAATTGTTCTGACTTTTAACGGTGGTACTTTGTCATTTAATATTTAATATTTCCATATATTAAAAAGCTCACTTTTCCATTAAACTACATGTTTTTAGGACTTAAAACCTAATGGAAAGACATAAAACAAAACAAAAAAGGCCCAATCAAAGTATCAAAGTCGTGAATAACATTTTTTTCTTCTTTTTTCTTTCTTTCTTTCTAAAAAGCACATATAGTAACCACAACATCTCTTCTTTTTAATCCTCATGTTCCTGGAATATCCTTGTTTTTTTTTTTACACAATGAGTCACACATCTAGTAGGAGGGTCATTCTATGGAAATGTCCATTTTTAGCCTTTACAGAAATATTACACTTGAGAAACACTTTAGGGTTGCAATTTCTTGATATTTTAAAATGAAACAATATGTCATTTGAACAATTACACTATCTTGAGCCATCAATATGGCAATATTTGTTTTGGTCCAAGCTCCACAAAACTGCACATCCCCATAGCCATGTTCAGAGGGAAAGTGCTTTATTTTAAAGTCAAAAACAGTTTTATCTACCATTCAAAATACAATAATGTATTTACAACAATCAAATATATGATGTAAATGGCATAGAAAAAACAAAATGCTAAATAAATATTATAAAATATATAAAGCAAATAGTGTCCATTTAACAAAAATAATTTATTTTGAGAAAAAAAAAAAATCACATTGATGACATCACTTGTCTTCCTTCTTCCTTTTTCCCAAAGATCTATGAAGCAAGGCCCATGATAAGTCCAATTTATTTCATGATTTAATATGAAGCTTTTCATGAGATAAACTCACTGGTATGACCTGCTTTACTGTTAAGGAACTGAAACAAATGAATACAAATGAACTAAACTACTTAATTTAGTAAGTATACCATGATTCACAACATGTGGTTTGATACCTTGCAGCAGACATTTTGTAATTTGCATTTTTCATTAAAGTTGTCATTGGTGTTAATGTCACTGGTGTTACCTTCCTTATAAATAAATGCACAAAAAAAGATTTTAAAAATCATTAAGCTGTCATTTATGTGTATTCATAAAGTCAAAAGGTAATCTAATAATGTGGTCTACGTTTAAATGTTGGAAAAAGAAATACATTTTAAGACAATAACGAAAGTGGATATTTCTGTAGAATGAATGAGGAAGTAATATTTAGAGAATTTTCCGTGAATGTCAGTAAAAAGGCTAAATTTAATTTCTTAGTTAATTTATATTTTATATATATATATTTTTTTAAACACTGTTTACTGACCCTTATTTGCAACTATACCCTACTTGCTCATAATAATCGTTGTAGATAAATAGTTGTTACTGATATAACACATCCAGTGTTGGGGAAACTTACTTTTAAAAGTAATACATTACAATATTGCATTACTATATGAAAAATTAACTAATTGCATTATGTTACTTTGCGTTACTTTTGTCAGCTGGGTTAGGCTGGATTATTTGTTTTTTAATAACAAAAACCCATAAGTTATATTTTTAACCCTTTAACACCAAAAGTGAAATTTTTAAGCCTCATGATGAAGGAAGTGCCGGTTTCTCTCAACACGGGAACTGATTAGGTGTCCGAATAAATAGAAAAACAACAAAAGTAACTTGCATTACTTATTTGAAAAAGTAACTAAGATATTTTCTTGTAAATTTAAAAGTAATTCATTACTTTACTAGTTAACTGAAAAAGTAATGTGATTACTTAAGTTACTTGTAAAGTGTTACCACACACCTTACCAACTTTCCCATAATGTTGGCCTGAAATTGAACCCAGGCACATTTATTAGTGCTGTAAAAATATAGTAAGACATCTTGACCCACTATAAATGATACAAACATACGTAACACACCAGTGACACGAGATAAAAGCTTGGTTATGTAGATGTTTAATCAGATAATTGTGTTTCTGTTGCAGCAAACATTACATGCAGTTAGGTGCTTTATTGTTGCTGTTTTCTAATTATCTAGCAGAAATTTCTTGTAATCTGTTTGTTTAAAGCTAAAAACAGTACTTCCCATACCGGGAGTCGAACCCGGGCCGCCTGGGTGAAAACCAGGAATCCTAACCGCTAGACCATATGGGACGATGTATGAAGCTTCAGTTTTTATCCATTCATTCATGAAGAATGCGCTACGACGATTATACTATTTTTTATTGTATCATTTACTTCCTCTTATGCTCATATAAGTATTCACGTAAATAACTGCCCAGTCGAGACATTCCCTGAAAATGTGTTAATAGACTTAATCTTGTATGTTATCGTATTAGCAGGTTTCGATTTGTAGCTGTTTTAACGCAACAGACAGCAGGTGGCAGTGAAGCGCAAACATACGCTGAGCTTCCGCGAGTCAGTTTCATCGAGGCACAGCAATATTTATTTGTACCATTTTAGTTTCTGTCTCTCAAAATCTGTGTATTTACGTAACGTTAGTATAATTCAAGTGTTCTATTGCAGGCATTTTATTCTCTGGGCATTTAAAGGAACTAATATTGAACAATTATACTATCTGACGCTGTTATATATCAGATACCCACTATATGTAGCGTTAGCCTGTTAGCTTCCCGGATTTCGGTGAGTATTTTGTTAAAACGCTTTTATTGTAATACACATTTTTTTGTATTTTATCACTCAAAAATAGATGTTATTCCTAAAGTGTGTTTACCCTTGGTTTAAAAAAGCATGTAACAATCTAATAGTTTGCACATCTTTTGTTTTTATATGCAAACATGGTCTTTTTTCTGGTTTTGTGCAGAATTAGGAGCCAAAGATGACCTCAAAAACTAAAGGTACCAGCATGCATACAGTGAATTCAATCTACTACTAACAAAAAAGCGGTATTACTATGTTTTAATCAAGTGACGCGATGTTAGTCATGACATATCGTGGTGTTCACATGGAATTCTAAGGTTCAAGATCGTGGTAATCATTGAACCTACCTTGGTTTCTTCCAAAGTTCATGTATTAACATTTAAGTTCATATATTAACATTTAATAGAACCACATATTTGTGAATGTGTGCGTAAATGTGTAATAAATGTGACCCTGGACCACAAAACCAGTCATAAGGGTCAATTTTTTGAAAATGAGATTTATACATGATCTGAAAGATGAATAAATTAAGATTTACATTAATGTATAGTTTGTTAGGATAGGACAATATTTGGTCAAGATACAACAAAGTTATTTGAAAATCTGAAATCTGAGGATGCAAAAAAAAAAAAAAAATCGCCTTTAAAGTTGTCCAAATGACGTTCTTAGCAATATTACTACTCAATAATTAAATAAAAGAAAAATCAATAATTTTGGTTCATACAATGTATTGTTGGCTATTGCTGCAAATATACCCATGCTACTTACGACTGGTTTTGTGGTCCAGGGTCACAAATGTGAACCAATATGTTGTATTTTAAAACTTCAATAAAATGTTTCAGTGGGAAAGGTGGGATCTAAAAGCAAAGAAGATGCTCCTCATGAGCTGGAGAGTCAGTTTGTTCTGCGGCTTCCTCAGGTCAGTTTTTTTTTCCTTCATTTTACTCACCTATATTAGCACAAACCAGTATTTAAGTAATGCACAAACTACCTGAACAAACCACCAAATGGATTTTAATAATTGATCATATTAGATTGTTGTTTGATGTGACTTATTTAAGAGTTACTCAAGAGCTAAAAGACTAGTAACTTTGTGTTATTACACAAGTCGCAAATAATTACATACAAATATAGTGCCAATGATATACACTGTTCATTCCAGTCAAGTGAAATGTTGTTAAACCAGGTACATACATGAAGAAACTAAATTCTGCAAGGCGCAGTTAAATAAGACAAATGTGGAGTACACTGGAACACAGAACAGTATGAACAGTACATTCAGAAATGAATATACATCATACCGTATAATGAGTGTCATTATAAGACAGAAAACAGACCTAGACAAAATGTTACAGTTGTAATAACAAAATCTCAGGGTAAATACACTCCTCTTTAAATGTTTGAGTGCAGCAAGATTTTTATTTATTTGATTATTTTTTTAAAAAGAAACTGAAACTTGTATTCTGCAAAGTTGCAGTACATTGATTTAAAGGGATAGTTCACCCAAAATGAGAATTATTACTCGCCCTCAAGTCGTTCCGAACCCATAAGACCTTCGTTCATCTTCGGAAAACAAATTAAGATATTTTTGATGAAATCCGAGAGCTTTCTGACCCTGCATAGACAGCAACACAACTACCATGTTTACAAGCTACAAGAATAATTTTTGTGCGCAAAGAAAACAAAAATAACAACTTTATTAAACAATTTCTTCTCCTCTGTGTCAGTCTTTAACGCGCGATCACGAGAATCCGTCAAGCATCGTTGTACTCTCGTAAATGTGCATTGAAGACTTGAAAATGAATGCTGTTCCTTTGAACTATTCATCAAAATAAATCTGAAAATATTTCACAGTTTTTACAAAAAAAATTAAGCAGCTCAACAGGTTCTTGAGCACCAAATCAGCATATAAAATGATTTCTGGAATGTTTTTTTTAGGAGTATGCCTCCACAGTCAGACGGATCGCCCAATCTAGCAGCATGAACATGAAAGACAGACTTACTATAGAGTTGCATGGTAAGTACTATACAAGTGAGAAATTCAGATGAACAAAAAAGTGTTTTCCATTTATTTCAGCATGTTGCCTCTAAATGTCAATTTCTTTTGCAAAAATATTGCTCATGGAATTTGTTACCATATTCCTAGCCGATGGTCGCCATGGGATTGTACGTGTGGATCGTGTCCCTTTAGCCTGCAAATTAGTGGATTTACCCTGCATCCTGGAGTCTTTAAAAACAGTCGACAAAAAGACCTTCTATAAGACCGCTGATATCTGTCAGGTAAGATGTTAATAGAAGTTTCCTAGAGAGTCTTAAATTAAATTTCCCCTTTGCAGTCTTAGATAACAGAGACAAGTTATTTAATGAGCTTCAGCACATTTACAAGGCCATAGCTATTAATTCCTCTGTTTTCCTGTTTAAGATGCTGGTATGCACACTGGATGGAGACCTGTACCCCCCTCTAGAGGAGCCCACAGGCACTACAGACTCCAAAAGCAAAAAAAAAGACAAGGACAAAGACAAGAAATTTGTTTGGAACCATGGCAGTAAGTACCTCCCACTCCTGTGCTAGAATTTCCCCGTAATTGGTTTGGAGTGAATGTTGAGACAGCCTATCAGTGCTAGAATGATTAAACTCATTTTATATCCAATTACATCTGTCTCCTTCCAGTTACTCTTCCTCTGAAGAACACAAGGAAGAGGCGGTTCAGGAAGACAGCGAAGAAGAAGGTAACCTCATTTGGTTTTCCTCAAGCATTCAGTTGTTTTTTTCTTTGGATTTTCTGATGACTCCACAATCCTTTATCAGCCCTAGTTTGGAAGAAGTGTTTACTCTTGCAAGAAAAGAGAATGAGTTAATGCTAAAAGCTACGATTTACATATAAATAAAGCATTCCATCTTCATTTACCACCAAGGTTTGCAGGAAAGCAATCTGGCTCTTCCTTTGATTGAAGTGACAGCAGGCGAGTTAGTGGCAGGTTCTTCTCTCTGACTCCTGAATAAATCGCAGCTACGTTGCAGCTTGCTATTGACTCTGCTTCCTTTTAATCCTTTTAATCGCTAATGTGTTCCCTGGCATGCAGCCAGCATCTACTGTTAGTACTATGTGTGCGTCTGAATGCGTGCATGCCGTTTTTGAGAACGTGTTCCTTGGGGCTGAATTCTAACCTGATTTATCCCGCAGTACATTGAATCTCCTGATGTGGAAAAGGAGGTGAAGAGGCTCTTGAGCACAGACGCCGAAGCCGTCAGTGTTCGTATCCTTTATTTCTTGCTTTTGTTTTCCCCTGTCACGTTTAGTTGCTGCAAACCCAGCGTCACAATAAATCTAGATGCAAATCTCATTACTCATGTAGGATTGAGCATTTCTGTCAAACTCCGCCTTGCCACCAGGTGGCAGACTTGCTCATAAATTAAATGGAGCAACTGGGTAAGAAATAGAGTTGGTTAAGCTCAGCACTACAGGAAGAAAAAAAAGTGGCATGAGTCACTTATAAATTTGTGGAGCTCAGCAGCTCAGTGATATAACACACCGCAAAGTGGGCTTGTGCCAAAACTCAGAGGATGAGAAGATAAAGGGATTATTGATATATGAACCTTGACCCTGTGGTCAGGATGGGAGGTGATTGCTGAGGATGAGACTAAAGAACCTGACAACAGCTTATCGCTGTCCAACTTGGAGTCTTCACCTGGAACCTCAGGACACAAGGGTCACGGCTCTTCAGGTGTGTAATCTCACAAGTCTGCTTATTGTAGTTATGTCTTTCTCTGACTGAAGTTCTTCACGTTTTTCTTCTAATTTAGTCCAACATGATGAGCTACGTGAGATCTTCAACGACATCAGCAGCAGCAGCGAGGATGAGGACGAGGAGGGTGAACGACATGAGGATGAAGACCTTAACATCATGGACACTGAAGACGACATGGTCAGGCAGCTCCATGAGAAACTGAACGAGACAGATGGAGGCAGAGACGAGAATGACCACAACAGTCAGATCGGTAAGACGGCGGTACGCAGGTTGTCTGATCAATTACAGTGCATCTTCAGGACAGCAGCTCAAGTCCAATTAAAACCGCAATTCAGTATCGCAGGCAGGCAGACCGGCAGACAAACAACAGCCGACCTAGATTAACATTTGAATGATGAGCCTGATGCGGTATTTAGGTCAGATGGGTGTACCGGCTGTCTGGTGGTGTCTTTACCCATGCCAGTGAGTGACAGACATGCCTGACCTTGGCATCATCCCGCAACCCTCTGTCTCTTCACTGGCAGGGTGCCTTCAACGTCACATTGGCACGTAACCGGCAAAAATGAGCCATGCTGCTCAGAGCTGTGCCACCATGTGTTCGGTTCACATATTTCTCAAAGGAAAAGGTTTAGGTATAGAGTTACTTCTTTAGTTAGTGTTGTTGTTTTGGTGTAACATGGGTCATGCCTTATGCATGACTATTATTGCATTTTCTGGTGAACCAAAATGCTATTCCAGTCAACTATAATAAGATGCCGTTCTACAGTGGCATGCGAAAGTGTGGGAACCCCTTGCGGAATCTGTGAAAATGTGAGTAATTTTAACAAAATAAGAAAGATTACACAAAATGCATGTTGTTTTTTATTTTGTACTGTCATGAGTAAGAGATTTTACATAAAAGATGTTTACATATAGTACACAAGACAAAAAATAGCTGAAGTTAAAATAACCCCCTTCAGTTTGGAAACCTTTGATTCTTAATACTGTGTGTGGTTAACTGGATGACCTATGACTTTTTTGTTTGTTTGTTTTGTTAACTGTGAACAGTTAAACTGAGCACTGTTCTTCAAAAAAAATCCTCCAGGTCCTGCAGATTCTTCAGTTTTCCAGCATCTTTTGCCTATTTGAACTCTTTCCAGCAGTGACTGTATGGTTTTGAGATCCATATTTTTACAGTAAGGACTCAGACACAACTATTACAAAAGGTTCAAACACTCACTGATGCTCCAGAAGGAAACGTGATGCATTAAGAGCTAGAGGGTGAAAACTTTTGAACAGGATGAGGATGTCCAAAGTTTTCTTATTTTGTTGAAATCATTTTTTTTTTCATTTAGTACTGCCCTTTGGAAGCAACAGAAGATACTTGCATGTTTCCTGGAAGACAAATTAAATACAATTTACCTTGATCCTAAAATTTAAAAAGTTTTCACTCCCCGGTTCTTAATGCATCGTGTTTCCTAATGGAGCATCAGTGAATGTTTGAACCTTGTTTAATAGTTGTGTTTGAATCCCTCAATTGTCCTCAGTGTGAAAAGATGGATCTCAAAATCATACAGTTAATGCTGGAACTGAAGAAACTCTGGGACCTGGAGGATTTTCTGAAGAAATGTGCTCAGTTTATCTATTCAGAACAAACAAAGGACTCACAAACAACCATCACAAAACAAAAAACCACATTTGATGTGTTTTTACGATCAGTCGTAAAAATGTGTGATCTACGAAAAACATTCGTAGATCATCCAGGTAACCATTAAGAACCAAGGGTTTACAAACTTTTGAAGGGGATTATTTTAATCATTTCAGATTTTTTTTTTGTCCTGTGTACTATATGTAAACATCTTTTATGTAAAATATCTTACTCAGGACATAAAAAAATAGCTTGCATTTTGTGTGATCTCTCTTATTTTGGTGAAATGATTCACATTTTCACAGATTCTGCAAGGGGTTCCCAAATTTTCGCATGCCACTGTAGATGAAGTAAAATAGACTAAACTGTAAAGGGTTAGTGCACCCAAAAATGAAAATTCTGTCATTTATTACTCACCCTATGTCGTTTCAAACCTGTAAGACCTTCGATGATTTTTTTTTTTTTGGAACACAAATTAATGTTTTTGATAAAACCCTGCTTAGACAGCAACGCAACTGACACATTCAAGGCCCAGAAAGGTTGTAAGGACATCTTTAAAATAATCCATGTCACATCAGTGGTTTAACCTTAATTGTATGAAGCTATAATACTTTTTGTGTGCAAAGAAAACAAAAATAACTACTTTATTCAAAAAATTCTTCTCTTCTGTGTCAGTCTTCGACATGCATTCTCATTGCTTCGTAACATTACATTTGAACCACTGATGTCGCATAAACTATTTTACCGATGTCCTTACTACCTTTCTGGGTCCTGAATGTGTCAGTTGCGTTGCTGTCTATGTAGGGTGAGAAAGCTTCTTGGCTTTCATCAAAAATATCTTAATTCGTCCTCTGAAGATGAACGAAGGTCTTACGGGTTTGGAACGACATGAGGGTGAGTAATTAATGACAGAATTTCATTTTTGGGTGAACTATCCCTTCGAGAAATTAAAGAGAAAATGTGTTTTTGTCACAAATAAATAATAACATTGCTTCAAATGCATGTTCAAAATGGGTCAATGATGCCTAAAAATGCTGTCTAGGTAGGCAGCTAAATTCGTTTTGAAAAAATGCTATATGCTCTTGATAAATAATATCACATCCATTATAAATGGTGTATCCCCAACATTGGAAGGCGTTTTCTCGATATGCTGGTGTGTATGCCCTCAATAAAATTTGTTTCTGAGAGTGCAGAACATAAGAGGTGGGATTTATGTAGCTTGAGGGGTTGCACGGTTAGAGTGTGAAAGATTTGCAGATAATTGGGACCTTAGATTACATGAGCATTTGCAGATTAGCTAGCTCTTCAAGGTAAAAAGAGCTCAATATGACATCAGGGCCTGTGACTAAACTGTATGCGTGTTAACTAGGGCTCATGTGTAGGGCTCACAATCTCTATTTGATCTTCAGTAATGGAGTACCAGGTGCAGATCAACAATTTGAAGACCAAGCTTCAGGAAACGCGTGCCCGCAAGAAGGAACAGGAAAAATTGATAATGAAGGTGGAAAATCAAGCCCTGAGGGTGAGTCTCATTTACCTGCACTAAATGATGTACGTGCACGGTACACACAGCCTTGGTGACACTGTTTTTGTGCAGTACAGTCCTTTAAGATGGCCTTGAATAAACCTAAGAAGGCAAGTTTTTGCTGTCTTTTTAAGGCATAAATATTACATTTCTGCCTTTAGCTGCTTTTACATAACTCACAAAAGAAGCATAAAATTCATTGCTCTGGCAGCTGCTCTATTTGGAAGGGATTTAGACGCTGTGCAACGGGGTCGTACGTGTGTTTTAACAGTGTCACTTCGGTTGCCCTGTGTGCACTATGCTGGCTAAATTTGTCCATGGTCATTACAGTCACAGGGGACAGAGAAAGGTCATGCATGTCTGAGATCCATTCACAAGGCCACAAATCAAATACATATGTGTACAAGCAGTTAAGACATTCACAGACGGCTAACATCAAAACAGCATTCTGTCAGCTAGATAAAGTCTCTCTCTCTCTCTCTCTCTCTCCATCTCTCTCTTTCTTTTTTTATTTTACAGGATCGTTTCCAGGGTATTTTGAATGCTATGGTTCATCAAGAAGAGCAAGAGATGGAGCAGGTGAGTTTGCATACGAACCCAAAAGTTTGCATGCATTGCAACTGGGTAAAAATATTTTTCCAGTTAATTCTACTTGGTCTCATCACAAAAACATACCTCTGGGAACCTTTTCGCAAGACATGAAATGCGTACCAATAAGTACACATTACTGCAGTTTCCAACAGAAATTAACACTAGAGGTGGTAAAACAGCGAGCACTTGTAATCGTTTTCATACACAATTATAATTACAGCTCCATATGTTTCGCTTTCCGGATGTAACAAGCTTGCTCGGTAGCTCAGCCAGCACGGAATTGGACTTAGGATGTGGAATACTTGGGTATGATTCCTGTCAAAAACATGACTCATGATGAAAGAGCAGAAAGATGAGCGATTGAAAAACAAGACAAATTCACTTTTGTTCATCCTGTCTGGTAGGTTTAGGTGTAGTGAAGATAGTACGTTACTTTAAAACGTCATGGAGCATTAGAGTTTTAGCACCACTCAACAAGCAAACAAGTCAGAACTGCGGTGACACCTACAAAACAAACGTCACGTAAAATGTACCATGTGTACGGTCATCTGTTGCTGGGAAAAAAAGGAACACTCTTTTAGCACCACCCAGTGGACATTTCACATCAAATATGTCATGAAACGTACATGGCGGTATGTATTTTGCATCTTGCGAAAAAGTTCCCAGAGGTACATTTTTGTCATGAGACCAGGTTGAGTAATAATCATTAATAATCACACTTTAAACTCCCAATACCTTTTACTCCATGTCATTGTGACCAGTGTATTTTGATTCACAAACAAATGACTCTTACGAACCAATCCTACAAACAGTGAATGAGAAACATGCAGCACAACATAGCAAATTCAAACAAATGACTCATTTGAGTCTATCCTTTTAATGAATCATTAAAAAATATGTAAGCATATCATATTTACCCATCTGTTGATTCCCATCTGTTCAAAGTGTAATTTACAGCAATAGCTGAGAGAAAATCTATTTTAAATATGACAAAAAAATGCATAAATCTGTTTTTTAATTCCCATATTCCAATTGCTCTTGGGGAGAGTAATTTTACATTTATGGGCCATTCTACAGAATTGGTGCAACTGCTGTCCCACAACCAAAAAAAAATAACATGTAAAAACATTTAAGTATTTAAATCTTAGATGTTTACTAAGATCCTTTTATTATCTATTAAAACCGACAATAATATTTAAAATATCAGTAAGCTTAATGTATATAAAATCATCATTTAGTGGGTACAATTGGGAAGAGGCTGTCCTGAACCCTAACTCCTAAATTAGGATTTAGGAAAATATTGAAATAATTTTTGCATTTTATTCCAATGTTTTAAAAAATATCTTTTTTTTTTTTTTTTTGAAGTGAAGTTCAAAAATATTTATTTTATGTTTTCTTCATAAATTATTAAACTTGATGTAAAAAAAAAAAAAATGTTTCCCACATTTTCATGTAACTACTGAAACAGTGTATTTTTAGTCCATTGGCTGATACTGATTTTAACTATACTCCTACAATTATAATCAGGAAATATTCATGTGTCCATCTCTCTCAAAGCTACAAGGTGTGAGTAGACAGGCCCCATCATTTTGTGCTAAATGTGTTCAAAAATATTAAAAAAAATTGGGTAACTTTAACAAATGTCACCACTGAACACCATTTTCTATAAGTAGTTATTCTACATTCAAGTTTTTGTGTACAACTGTTCAGAACTGTGCTAGCTAACCATGTGCCGATTAGCATCTTTGAGTTAGGTTCAAAAGTATCTAAAATTGTCACTACCGAAACATTTGGTGGAGTTACGGTAGTGAGTTTGTTTGTTTTTTTTTTATTTGTTTGTTTGTTTTTTTGATCTTTGTTTTTTGGGTGTTATCCCATGAAATTGTCACTACAGTAACAGTGACAAAAGCCAACACATAATCCTTTATTTGGGGGAAACAAGCCAAATTTTAGTACAGTTAAGCACATTTTTTGTATTTAAGTAAGTTTTAATAGTGTTTTAGTATGTGGGTTAAAATTGTGTAATGTGATGCGGTCGCTACCAAAATGTTGTTGTCACTAACGAAAATGTGCTGTCACGACCGAAACATGGGATGTTTTATCAAAAATTAAGTATGCTGAATTATCAACTAAGATGTTATGATAGTGTTTGGTTTAATGTATATTCAAACTAATGAATACTTAAGTTTAAAATCAGTATGATCAACTTATTGCCTTTTACAAAGAAAAATTAGATTAAAAATACAGCCAATCTCATAAATCTGTTAAAATTGTATTTGATATTGATTTACCTCTGAAAATGTTTTATTAAAATATAAAAATATATATTTACAAGGAAGATGTAAGCAAAATCTTAAAAAGTTGATGTAACTCTTTTTATTACATTATATTTTCCTGTGTTTCTGTAGTGACAAATATTCCAAACTTTCTAAAAATACAATACGAGAATTAACTGCACAATTACTAGAAACATGTACCTTGGATATTATACAATTGCATAAATACAAAATTTGTGGAAAAAGACACATTTTTTCAAGACGGTTCCAACTCTGACCTATTCCTATTCTGTAGAATTGCCCGTAATATATTAGTGAGCAAAAGAACTAGACACACATACATGCTTTACTGATTCACCATAACCTTTGGCCAATGTCAGTTTCTGCTGTCAGTGTTTGTTTACGCCTAAACTGACAAATGGCTTGATGGGGAAAAAAGTAACATCGTTGGAGGTGTTGTTGAACATATTGCACTTAGCCTTCAATTATACCCCTACTGCTAGCCATCCATCACTGCTATTCTGTTCCAACAGCTGGCTTCCCTTCAAGAGCAGCTGGACTCACTGATCGAGAAGTGATGCTCACGATTACCAAGATACTGCAACACAAAGACTCTGACCAGAGGCGACTGCTGAACACATCACAGACTTTACAGCATGTATTAGCTGAATTAAACATCACATTTGTGTTGTGAGGCTCATCACAAGATTCTTCTCATGCAAGATTGTGTATTTGTACTCTTTATTGACTTATTTGTGTCTGGAAACCTTTAGTTAACAGCTGTTTTTAAATAAAATCATATCTGAAATGGTTCCGTTTGCAAATTTGTTAAGTCTGCATTTTGTGAACTACTGGTCAACGAACTGGAAAATCATACTAGAGACTTCTAAATCATTTTGTCTGCAGTAGTTCCCACTGAATTATCCTAACAAACTCTATCTGGGATTACTAAACTCTACTGCCTTCGAGAATGATCTCGACTGTCTCCATACTCTGAGTTCCGCTCTCTGGTCACCCATCCCTTCACTTCTTACAGGGGATTATACTGAAGATTCAGGGGGGTTGAAGGATTAGCCAAGGCAGATTAAAGTGGCTATCCTCAACCTGGTAATCCAGCCATCTGTCAGAAAGCAGTCAGGCAGCATTGGGCTGCAGGGTGTGATTTGTCTCTCTTCCTCAGCTTGCTAATTAACACTGCCAAGGACCAGCTCTCACAGGCTACAGGACATCAGGACTGTTTCAATAAAGAAACACTCTTCTAAAGAGTTTAAAATGCAAGAGACGTATCTGCTTGACCATCCTGGAGTGAAAAAGAAGATTCTGCATGGAGGTCAAGGACCATTGCCGCATTTCCCGAAGGGTACCAAGGTAAGGTCCTGGATAACGGATGTTTTATTGGATGGGTTCTTGACTAACCATTTGCTTTGATTAGAAGTGGTTGTACCTTGATTCTACTGATTATAAAAGGGTTTTATTATGTGACAAAACATTTGGTGCGTATAATTGCACAGAAGTTTGGCAACCTATCGTTTTGGACAGCGGCAGAGGAACACCGTATCTGTGCCAGGTGACTTTTTTCCCCCCTACTTGTCCAGCCATATGGCCCTCAGCCTGGAGAGGATGACAAACATTTTCCACGACAATGCCAACATTAATCTCTCCATTTACCAGCTGTGCTCTGTATTCACTCCGTGTGCTCTCATTCCATCAAGGTGTCTGTAACAACATGCTTTAAAAAGACTATACATTTAAATGTCTTGTAATGAAGGCTAAATTGGACCAAGAAGCTGTTACGATGGCATGAGAAAAAACATTCTGGCCTGCTTAAAAAACCCATATTTCTCTCCTCCACACATACAAACACGCACAGAGTAGCAAGTTACAAGATGTGCGTGGAGTACTAAGCAGGAAAAATATCTCTGGTTTTTCTTAATCCTGTTTTTATTCTCTTTTTTCCTCTGCCTTCCTACCCACAAAGCTGGTGTTCCACTTTCAGACTCTGTTGGACAACTTTGAAAGAACAGTGATTGACGACAGTCGCAAAAATAAGCATCCCACAGAGATTTTCGTGGGGAAGATGTTCAAGATGGAGGTGTGGGAGGTGCTGCTAACCTCCATGAGGATTGGAGAGGTGGCAGAGTTTTGGTGTGATGCTATTGTAAGTGTTTGGAATCAAACTAAATCTCTTGTTGTGCCTCCCACTGTTTTTCTCTTTCTATAGATATAATCGCATCCGCTTCAATTGGATCTTAATTAATCTTCACGTAAGAATGGAAGAGAATGTGTCTGACGTATTATGCACCTTTGGTTGCTTCCTACGTTTTCTATTAACATTCACATTTGCTGTTTTCTCTAACACTCCAAGGAAATTAATAAACCATTCCGCAAGTTAAATTAGATTAAAGATTTCTGTTAGATGGTTGTAGAAGAAATACGTTGAACGAAAGGTCGTTACCTGTCTTCTGGGAAACATGTAGCTTCTGAAGGGTAGTAATAAATGAAAAAAATACAATATTTAGGCAAATTAAGACAAATCTTACACATCTTCATTCTGTGATCAAAAGTTTTCACCCCCCGGCTCCTAATGCTTAGTTTTTCCTTCCTAAGCATCAATGAGCATTTGAACCTTCTGTAATAGTTGCACATGAGTCCCTCCATTGTCCTCAATGTGAAAAGATGGATCTCAAAAATCACAGTCATTGTTGAAAAGGGTTCAAATACACAAAAATGCTGAAAAACCAAAGAATTTGTAGAACCTGAAGGATTTCTCTGAAGAACAGCCGGCAGTTTAACTGTTCAGGACAAACGAGGGACTCCTAAACAATTATCACTAAACAAACACAGCTGTGGATCATTCAGGTAGCGACACAGTATTAAGAAATATGCAAACTGTTGAACAGGGTAATTTTTATAAATTCAACTATTATTTTCTCTTGTGCACTGTATGTAAACGTCTTTTATTTGAAATATCTTATTCAGATCAGTACTAAATAAAAAATAACATGCATTTTGTATGATCTCTCTTATTTTGGTAAAATAATTAACATTTTGTAGATGTATGTAAACTTTTGACTTCAACTGTATGTTGAATGTGGTGCAGTTTAAACACACTGTACCACAAAATAAAGGCAGTTTGGGTTCTCTTATAGGCTGCAAGCAAAAACAAACAAACAAATCTTACATAATTCTTTAGGAAACCCATGTGATGTTATTTTTTCTGTTTTATATGCAGCACACAGGTCTTTATCCCATTGTGTCAAAAGGGATGCGACTGGCCGCTCAGGGAAAGGACCCTCTAGAGGGCCAAAGACACACGTGTGGCATGGGAAACATGTTTCACTACCACTCGACAGGCTTTCCAGAGCTTGATGAGATAATGAGGACACCTCAGCCTCTAATCTTCATCATGGAACTAATCTCGGTGGGTCAGGTGTATCACACAGAGCAAGAAAACAAGCAAATACATGCGTGCACCTTTGCACAGCAACACGCTCATACACTCGTTCTAGTTCCACTCCTCCACCTCCAACAGATTTCTCACTGCAACCCAAACAGAGCGTAACAGAATGTTACACAATCAAGTGCTACACGCCAGGAAAGAAATGCTGTTCCCAATTCTCAGACCATGTTTTCAATCCTCAACCAAGCGAGACGAGCACGCTCCAATTCTCTGTTTACCTCAGGTGGGCGACCCGTTCTCTTACCAGCGTGAGTCCTGGATGATGGAGAAGGATGAGAAGCTAAAGGTCGTGCCCTCGCTGCATCTTTTGGGCAACGCTCTGGTCAAGCAAGGTCGCTTCCGTGAAGCTGCAGAAAAGTACCAAGAGGCTGTGGTTCTGCTGAGAACAGTCCAATCCAAGGTAAAGTGAAAACAAAATGACATGGAGGTTATAAGGAGAGCTGTTTTCAAACAGTAAGAAACATTCAGACATCTCTGAGGGCACCTGTGTTTGTTTTCCTTCCTATGTAGGAGATGCCAGGAGATGAGGACTACATTAATCTGGACAGGCTTATCATTCCTCTTGTACTGAACTACTGCCAGTGCATGTTAGAGCTGGAGGAATATTACGAGGTCATAGAACATACAACAGAGCTCTTGAACAAACACAAAGGTAGGCCAGCTTGTTAGCGTAAACCAAATGTTTGTGGTTTTGCTTGTTAGAATGCCCCATTTGGTCCCTGGTGGTAGATGTTGTAACTATGGTATCTGTTACCAGTGACAGCCATTAAAAAGTAGGCCTGTATAGAGTGCTGCACAAAAGCCTTTTTTTAGGCCTAGCTGGAAGTTTGCATTCCCCTGGTTCCCTTGACAAAAAGCCAGTAATCCATTTTATGGATTATTGCTGAAAATAAGCTCTATGATCAATATAAATAAAATATTCTTACCTGTTGTATTAATCAATATAATCTTTACAAATGAACACAACTTTTATGAATTTTGAAGCTTGGATACAATTACATTAAGTAATCATCTAAACTAAATAAAAGAACTACATCACGATCACATGACTTTAATGTCACCAACATTGGGTCTCATTCATGTAACATAAACAAAGCCATTCTGACAGCTACAAAAAGAAATACACCTGCTTGTAACAATAGAGGGTTTGCACTTGCTTCACGATTTGGTGAGTAACCCAGATACACGGCCATTTTGGCGATACTCATGTAAACAACATGGATTACACGGTTAATGTGCTACTGAATATGTTGTTCTTCTAATTTATGCTGTCTAAACCACTGATAAAATGTGTGGAAGCTGCTAAATCAGAAGAACTTCGTAAGTAGGAAAGGGCACAATATTTTGACAAACTAAAGTTAATAGGTGGTAAAGATACATAGGAGCAGGACTAATTAAGAAATTAGCCTAATATTTCACCTACCTGACTGGAAATGATAAGAACAAACACGAATGTTGTCAAGATTCTTGCCCTGGAAATCCTGGTTCAGTTTGGCCAACCGCAAACTCATTTTGTTCCTCAGGTTTTTRCACTCTTCGCCTTGATTTGTTTTGGCAGTCTATAGTACTCCAAAGTTTTTCTCCCAGTCCGAACGATTAGTCCAGCCCAAGACATTACAATAACTGACCATTTTCAGCAGCAATAATCAGCAAAATATCAGAGTTTGGTTCAGTTGAGTGGCATTGTTTACATTCAGTGCCGCAAATATGGCCGATTGATGACGCGTTGTGAAAACACTCCATAGGGAAAAAAAAACAAGGAGAAGAAGAATAACAACATGCAGTAAACGGTAAAAATGTTGGCACTAGTGTGCTCATAATTAATATAATACTTAAAAATAATATGGTAGGACACACCAATTTGCAATATCAAGCAGTAAAATGAGCTGTTTTGTGTGTAGCTAAAACTAGCTGGACGCAGATGAGGCAGGAAGAGAGACCAGCAAAAATAATGTGGATACGAAAGTTTTTGTGAAAATCCGTTGTACATGCAAATTACTCCAAATTACTGTGTAATTATTATGTATATATGCATATACACAAATTAATGTATATATTTTAATGAAATATGTTATGTACACAATATTTTAGTTATATATAATTAATACATATACTTGTAAATATTACTTAAATATATACATGAATGTGTTTGTGTTTACAGATAATTTACCCATCCCCCTTGTCATCCAAGATGTTTGTGTCTTTCTTTCTTCAGTCATAAAGTTTTTTTGAGGAAAAAATTTCAGGAATGTTCTCCATATAGTGGACTTCAGGGGTGCCCGTGAGTTTGAACTTCCGAAAAGCAGTTTAAATGCAGCTTCAAATGGCTCTAAACGATTCCAGTCAAAGGAGGAGGATCTTATGTAGCGAAACAATTGGTTATTTTCTAAAAAAAACAAACAAAAAAAAAGACAATTTACATACTTTTTAACCTTAAATGCTCGTCTTGTCTATCTTGCGTGAACTCTGTGCATTCCGGGTTCAGTACATTTAGGGTATGTTGAAAAACTCCCATCTCATTTTCTCCTCCAACTTCAAAATCGCTGGTTTACCTTGCTTACATCACTGTTTTACCTTTTTTGTAAAGGGTGTTTGACCTACCTCGCGCGTTCACTTTGTAAACATTGGGTCGGTATTCCTGCAGCGATGTAGAACGATTTGGCAGTTGGAGGAGAAAATGAGATGGGAGTTTTTCTAGACAAGACCAGCATTTGAGGTTAAAAAGTATATAAATTGTTTTTTTTTTTGTTTGTTTTTTTTTTTGTTTTGTTTTGTTTTGCTAGATAAAACCCTTCTTCCTCAGCTGGGATTGTTTAGAGCCCTTTGAAGTTACATACATATTGCATACATTGAAACATAATTTCTTTACGACTGAAGAAAGAAAGACATCTTGGGTGAGTAAATAATCTATAAATTTTTATTCTGGAAGTGAACTTCTTCTTTAAGATGTAGATGTGATGTAGACCACTTCAGTATGAACATATATAACATTACTGACCACCATCAGAATTAGCCCTTTGCTTTCTGTGTATCATAAATAATCCAGTTGCATTCACATTCATAATTGCACTTGGCAGCATGCATAGTAATCTTCGTCCTCGGTGGTTCGGGTTTGTTTAAGCTTGGCTGGCTGCATGAGGAGAAGGGACAGGAGTTGGTCTGTGTAAGCCCTCTTGAAGCATGTGAAGTGACAGATGTATCGTCTCTCGCTGTGGCTCCAGAGGCAGCGTGGGTAGCTCTCCTAATGAGCCTTATGCATATGCAGCCGGCAGAGTGACTTCGGCCTCCTGCAGTTCCTCTTTTTTGAAGACACTTTCTCCCATTTCGCCATTCCCTCTAATTCTCGGTATTCCTTTCATTCTGCCGCGCCCCATGTGTCACCCACACCTCGTTGTCTGTTTCAGTTCAAATCTCCTTTGCTCTCTTTCGTATTTCTCTCGTGTGTTACCTGGGGAGCACATCCTTTTGAAATGTGCTCACAGAATCTGCTATGTTTCTGCCAGAGGCTGGCGTTTGCTGGGGGAAGTGTGTTTAAATGTTAGCAGAGTGAAAGATTTAGTGAAGAGCATGATCAAATGAAAGGGGGAGAGCCATCAATGGGGAATCTTAACCAGCCTCTCCAGCCCACTCAGAGCAAAGATTAAGTGTGTGTACTTGGTATGTAGCAAGGTTACTTTTTGTAATGGTATGAAAGTAAATAATAGCACTTGAAAATATAATACATGGATTTGAACGCACATACACAGCGTTTACATAGACGACACAGCCTTAGTGAGTAAGTAACAGAAAGAGAAATTAAATTACAGTATCATTATTGATCTTTTCCAGACTGTGTCAAGGCGTACTACAAGCGAGCAAAGGCCTATGCGGCTGTGTGGAGCGAGAGGGAGGCAAGAAGAGACTTCCAAATGGTGGCCAACCTAGACATCACACTCTCTCGATTGGTGCAAAGAGAACTCGGTCTTCTCTCTGAGAGAATGAAGGAAAAATACTGGGAGGATAAAGAAAGGTACTGGAACATCTTAGAAGAGAAGGAAGAGAGGGAACCAGAGAAGGACGACAACTCTGAGATTGATGCGAAAGAGGAAAGCAAACATTCTCAGTCCCCTGAAGAGGTCAAAGATTCTGAGGAGGGAAAGAATCCATCTGTAGCGGAGGAAAACAAGCATGACACCAAAAGTGAAGAGTCGGCAGAAGAGGCCAATCACAGGATATCAGCTCTGACCGAGGGCAAGGACTGGCAGCAGATGCTACGCCTAATTATGCTGCTCCAAGAAGAAGGCAATTTCAATGTGAAAGAGCAAAGATACACTGAAGCGACTGCTAAGTTCAAGGAGGCTCTGGAGTATGTAGACCACCTCCAAACTAAGGTGAGCTCCCTGATTGAAAATACAGTTAAGGATTGATTGAAGAGATCATTGGTGCATCCCTAGTTTGTCATACACTTGATAGCTGTAGGAGGCACTGAGGACAAGCCCCGCCATAATATGTTAAGTGCTGTGATTTGAAATTGTAGCCAGCATAAAATGTGGAATTTAAATTCTGTGGCAGCCTCTTAATTCAGAATTGTACTGAAAGGGCAAGTGATAGCAGTAATCGAAAACAGCTAGCATCCACTTATCTGAGAACTACTGGGTGAATGTAAAACCACCCAAATAATACTCATGAGCCTGCACACTTCACACTGCACAGATCTTTCTTATGGCCAAGTGATTCCTACTAATGCAAACATCACTATTACCAGTGTTGGGGAGTTAACTAGTTACATAACACAGTTTTATGTAATTTATTCCACAAAATAAATGTAACTATAATCTGTTACAATTTCTGAGGAAAAAATATGTAACTAAATTACAGGTACTTATGAAAATGTTACATCTGAAAATTTCACACAAATACAGATTTAATTGATTTCTTTCCAAATTTGAATTGACTGATTTAAAATATGAGACACCAATGTTTCAGGAGTTTAGGATACATATTTGTTCAATAACTGTTTTATTTCCTATTAAGGTTTATGTGCAGTTGAGGTCAAAAGTTTATATACACCTTGCAGAATCTGCAAAATGTTAATTATTTTACTATTATATTATTTTAAATAAGAGGGGTCATACAAAATGCATGTTGTTTTTTTTATTTAATACTGACCTGAATAAGATATTTCACATAAAAGACGTTTACATATAGTCCACAAGAGAAAATAATAGCTGAATTTATAAATATGACCCTGTTCAAAAGTTTCCATACACTTGGTTCTTAATACTGTGTTGTTACTTGAACGATCCACAGCTTTGTTTTTTTGTTTAGTGATAGTTGTTCAGGAGTCACTTGTTTGTCTTAAACACTTAAACTGCCTGCTGTTCTTTAGAAAAATCCTTCAGGTCCCACAAATTCTTTGGTATTTTAGCATTTTTGTGCATTTGAACCCTTTCCAACAATAACTGTATGATTTTGGATCTATCTTTTCACACTGAGGACAACTGAGATACTCGTATGCAACTATTACAGAAGGTTCAAACATTCACTGATGCTTCAGAAGGAAACACAATGCATTAAGAGCCGGGGGGTGAAAACTTTTTGAATTTCAAGATCAGAGTAAATGTAACTTATTTTGTCTTCCGGGAACATGTAAGTATCTTCTGTAGCTTCTGAAGGGCAGTACTAAATGAAAAAAAATATAAAAAGAAAAATGTACACACCCCTGGCTCTTAGTGCATCATTTTTCTTTCTGGAGTATCAGCAAGCATTTGAAACTTTTGTAATTGTTGCATATGAGTCCCTCAGTTGTCCTCAGTGTGAAAAGATGGGTCTTAAAATCATAACAGGTAAAAAACAACATGCATTTTGTATGATCCCTCTTATTTTGGTAAAATAATTAACATTCTGCAGATTCTGCAAGGTGTATGGAAACCTTTGTGATGAAGGATTAGTGTATTTGTTTAATAAAGTAATTGAAATAGTTACTACTTATTACATTTTAAATAGGCTAACTTGTAATCTGTAACCTATTACATTTCCGAAGTAACCTTACCAAGTGACCAGTACTAATGCATAAACCTAGGGCTGGGAATTTAAAAAACTTCTTGCTTGTAAGTACTAGTAACTGTCATGGATGGTTTCAAATCATGTGGCATGTTTAGAAGTGTGCTGTCACTTTTCATCAGACTTTTGAATTCAATGGAGTGACCTGAACCATATGAAAGGAAATATCATAGACACATGGACTAACATGCACCCACACAAAACACCTTAGCATCCACACAATACTCTCGCAACACTCACATTTTCCTCAGAACATATAAAATATAGTAATATATACCTTCTCATATCCCAGGGGAGATGTAGAATTGGATCCAAAAACTGCTTAGGAGGAACGACAGAGAAGCTAAAAAATCCCCGTGGGGAATCAGCAGCCCAGTGCTCACTAAGCCATATCTATCCCTCTGTGTGTTTCTGAGGTGGAACATAAAGGAGAAGACTGGGAATCTCTGGAGAAAGTCAGCCTGCCACTCTGTCTAAACCTCAGTCAGTGTAAGCTGGAGCTTGGGGAATACCAAGAAGTGGTGGATCTCAACTCTAAACTGCTGAAGAAACATAAAGGTGAGCTTATACGCTCATTTACTGCAGAAATGGACATAGTGTCTCTTGAAAGTCTGCTTATCTCTCCTGTCCACTTTTGTTCTAACACACAAGTTAGTGATCCTGAAGACCTTGATTACTAGGTTCAAACTTTAAATGACCCTTCACAGGGAGTTTGATTGACAGGCGATCTGACCAATTATAATGGCGAATTTGCCATTTTTGTCCGACAAACAAAACAGACAGGAGAGTATATTAACGTTGGTGGTCTTGAATTTGAAAAACTCTGTGTTGACGTCTTTCCGCAGCTAAAACAAAATACCTTAGGATGTTCATTCATGTTTATTTCATGGTCAAAAAAGTAAAGAGCATGAGATGATTAGTTCACGTTCCACTTTAACTGAGGCGCGACAGCGATGTGTCACGACATAAATTAAAGAGCCACAAAACAGTACTGTTTGAATTTCCTAAAAAAAGTTAAGACTTTGTTTCATACCTAAAGTAATTACCTGATCTCATGACGAAAATGTACCTGTAGGAACTTTTTCGCAAGATGCAATAACTACATTTCACTGCAGTTTCCAACAGAAATGAACACTAGAGGTGGTAAAACAGCGGGCACTTGTAATCGTTTTCATACACAGTTATGATTACAGCTCCGTATGTTTTGCTTTCCAGACTTAACAAACTTGTTCGGTAGCTCAGCTGGCACAGAATTGACTTAGGATGTCCTTGGGTACAAATCCCGTGGAAAACATAAAACACAATGAAAGAGCTGAAAGATGAGAGATCGAAAAACAAGCTAAAACGGCATTCTTGCAATTGCGTTTTTGCGTCACATTCACTTTTGTTCATACTATTGGGTAGGTTTAGGTGTAGTGCAGATGGTACGTTATTTTACAGCGTCACAGAGCATTAGAGTTATAACACCACTCAATGGACATTTCAAGTCAGAACTACAGTGACGCATACAAAACGTACCACATATATGTTCATCTGCTGCGGGGGAAAAAACAAACACCCTTTTAGCCCCACACAGTTGACATTTCACATTGAATATGTCACAAAACGTAAATGGTGGTATGTATTTCGCCTCTTGCCAAAAAGTTCCCACAGGTACATTTTCGTCATGAGATCAGGTTGTAAAGTAATCTGCTCTGTCTAGTCTGTCGGCGCATTGTCAGTGTCCTCTTTGCTCCGTGATGTATTTTTCACTGTGTGAGAGCGCCATCGTTTGTCGGACATAGCAAGTCGGGCAATTAGCTAAACTCTGCTGGAAGGTGGGCCTCCAGGAGCAGGATTGGACACCATTGAGCCTAACATAGACATAAATGTTGCTTGGGTTAAACAGCAGCATCAGCATCAGCAGCAGTATAGATTCCTCACCACCCAATTGCTCTATTATTGCCTGTAGTAAAAACAGCCTTAAGCTATGTCAGTTAGCATTTACTACACTCTTCCTTTAGTGGCTACATCTCAATGATTCACATTGTCAGTGGATCCAGGAAGTTGAACCAATTGCATCATTTACCATATATTGAGTTATCCCTTGGCATCTCCATCCAGCCCCTATGCAATGAGTGCAAACTGTTGTTTACTTGTGAATGAATTATTTATCATGAAGTCAATGCGAAGTGGCAAGACTGGTCTTCACTCTCTCACTTTCATCTCCACCACAGACAATGTAAAAGCGATGTACCAGCGAGCCCGGGCTTACGCCGCATTATGTAACGAGGACGAGGCACGCAGGGATTTCAACAGGGTCCTGCAATTGGATCCCAAATTCAAACCCATCATCCAGCAGGAGATTATGAAAATGGGTGAGAACGTAAGAGTGAAGTGCGTCAGTGAAAACAAAAACTACTGGACAAGCACTCAGGAGAAGTGGAAAAAGAGAGAGCAGGCCAAGAGAGGAAAGACAACAAAGAAAGGAGTGACATGGGCGGATGAAACGAAGATGTCGGGACAACTAGGAATATCAGCCTGTGATGACAAATCAGAGGAGAGCTGCAGTGTCAAAGCAGGTAATGAAGTTGAAGGACAGGATGAGAAGAAAAACTGTGAGAACAGAAAGGACGAGAGCTCTCTGACCCTGAAAGAAGCAAAAGAAAAAACTACGGCTGTAGATAAAGACAGGGATTCAGACCAAAGCTGCGTGCTGGGAAATAGTACACAAAGATCAGAGACAGATAGCGGGACCACAGAAAAGCTACTGACCTATGACATTACAAAGAAAAATGAGGGCCAGGATGAGATCCCAGATGAAAAACAAGAATCTCCTGCAAAGCCAGACAAAGATGCAAGCAGTGGAGCATCAAGGGAAGAAAGACCGACGGACGCAAGTGGAGATGATGAAACAGAGGAAAGCCACACAGCTACTGAATTTAAGATGGAGAAGACAAGTGTCGAGGGACCAACAGAAACAAAACCTGAGTAATTCACCAAAAATGTTAAAGGACCAGTTCAATTCCAGAATAAACATTTCCTGATAATTTACTCACTCTCATGTCATCAAAGATGATCATGTCTTTGTGTTTCAAAAAGAAATTAATTATATTCCAGGATTTTTCTCCATATAGTGGAATTTAATGGTGGCCAATGGGTTGAAGGTATAAACTGCAGTTTCAAAGGGCTCTACACGATCTCAGATGAGGACTATGGGTCTTATCTAGCGAAAACTATGTCATTTTCTAAGAAAAGTACAAATTTATAACTTTTTTCAACCCCAAATGCTTGTCTTGCACTAGCTCGAACTTGTTTACAAAGCGAACGTGCAAAGAAAGTTAAACAGCCTTTACAAAAAAGGTAAAAATAACAATGTCAGATGATTTCGAAGTTGGAGGAGAAACTGAGATGGAGTTTTTCACCCTACCCTACCTTTTTGAACCGAAGTGCACAGGTGAAGAACTAACCGCATGGAACTTGTCGAATGTTATTATGTAATGCGTGAAGTCAGGAATGCCCTTCACAGAGCTAGTGCAAGATGAGCATTTCTGGTTAAAAAGTATATACATTTTCATTAAAAAAAAACAAACAACAACAATCATTTCACTACATAAGACCCTTACTTCTCATCTGGGATCATGTGGAGCCCTTTGAAGCTGCATTGGAACTTCAATTTGGACCTTCAACCCATTGGCCACCATTGAAATCCACTATATGCAGAAAAATCCTGGAATGTTAGTCTCAAAGAACTTAATTTCTTTTGCAAATGAAGAAAGACATACAGAGGTGGGGGTAACGCATTTCAAGTAACTTGAGTTACGTAATCAGATTGCTTTTTTCAAGTAACTAGTAAAGTAACGCATTACTTTTTAATTTACAAGAAAATATCTGAGTTACTTTTTCAAATAAGTGATAATAAGTCTGTTTTTTTATTGCCGAAGAGTGTTGAATTTTCGTCTTCTGCATTCTGCTGTACAGACGTGAATTTACTTTTCCTTCATCCTGAGGCTTTTGGTGTGAACAGGCTTTTACATTTGCCAAAAATATAACTTTTTATATTAAAACAAACAAGCATGCCCTGCCCAGATTGAAAAAGTGACGCAAAAGTAACACGTTACTTCTCATAAAAAGTAACTAAGTAACGTAATTTTAATGTATTACTTTTAAAGGTAACCCCAACTCTGAAGACATATACATCTTGGATGACATGGAGGTGAGTAAATTATCAGGAAATGTTCATTCTGGAAGTGAATTTCTCCTTTAAATGCAAACAGAAAAAGTAATAGATTAAATTCCCATTATTTAAAAACACTGACAAACCAGACCAGGTGTATAACAAATAAAAATTTATTTCTTTGTACACAATGAGTAGAAAGCAGCCAGTAACTCATTCATTTTTAAAACGCCTTCCTTTCACATTTTGTACAGATTAAAAACACGAAAACAACAAACTTAGACATTAATTATGGCATTAATGATTAAAAAAAATAACTGCATTGCACTTGAAAATAAGAACACGGTGCATATTGCAGGAACACAGGTCATCTGACCTGAAAACAACACAACACGTCATGGTGTGTAATGGTGATGCCACAGGTTTCAGAGGTTAAATCAGTAAATGCCCTGTTGTGTAGTTGAATATTACAAACAAGCCTGCAAAGCCAGAGACGTATTGGGGTCGTGACACAAAGGTCTGCTACATACAAACAAAAATAATGAGTGTATTTGTTAATGAGGCAAATGGCTAAATATAGCTCAGGCAGCCCTTAGCAATGCCGTAAAATCACAAAATATATCCTTGTGTAATTAACACAGCCCACAATTTCAGCACATCGCATTTTCTAAAAGTAGACAAGGGAACAATTATGAGTTAAAAAGATCATATTAAGGAATAATGGATATACATATATGCCAGAATGGAGAATATTTTGCAAGTAGGAGTATGCATATAGGAGAATTATCCATGTATTACATAATGCTACATGATTTGCTACCATGTTGAAGCTCTAAATATCATAATTTGTAAAAATGTTTAAAAGATCATCTCCCTTTCTATAATCTTTAAATCACTTCTTAATCAATATTTTTGTCTTGCTTTCTTGTAAAAATATCGAAATATCCTTAAAACAGGAGTCATTTGAAACACACTTGTTTTCAGAGAGTACATTAAATCATTTTGTATTCTAACCCGATTGGATATTTATTAGGAAAAATAATTCAAGATTTATGTAAAATATGCTTTCACAGAAGATTTGGTAAAAGTAGCGTATCTCTGAAAAAAAACTTATAATATTACATTTAGTAAATGTGTCTTGTTTTAAGGATGTTTGGATATTGTACTGGGAAAAAAAGACAAAAATATATTTCTGCAGTGTTGAAATGACTTCAGACAATCCACAAGTTCAGAGCTGAATCAGTTGAGACTGTTTGGCATGGAATAGAGCGGGAGCTGGAGAAAGAAAACAAATCGCATTGCGACTACATCAATGTGTGCGTTTGTATGTGTGAGGTGCTTTTGTCCCGACGAAGCTCTGGAATGATAAATGGGTGTCGCTGTGGATAGAACACCAGATGTTGATCTTAATGAGGAGCCATGCAAGTTAAACAGAGGCGGGCGTATGGGGCGGAGGGGACCTGAGTCCCCCTCTCTGTCTCTCTCTTCCTCCATATGCTTATTTGTATCTCCTCCATTATGAAGTCACCCCACCTTTCTAAAGACCAACCTGGAGCGCCGTGTCCTTGGGGACAGTTCCTTAGCAACCGCATCAAAACAAACAGACAGCTCGCCACCGTGATGTAAAATGAAATCACAAAGCGCGCAAAAGAAAGCCGGCGACGGCACGGTGGGATTCGAGCAAAGCCTACAGTGCAACAAGGGTCACTTTGTGTTTTTATGGAGAACGAGGAATTGCTATACTTCCAACATGTTTGCCAAAACAAATAGAGACCATCTCATGCTCTCTCAGCTGCAATAATCTCATTCCTGTTTGCAGGGGCTGCAGTGCCACAACCCATCACAGTGAATATTTACACACTTTTCTCTTTCCCATTTGCTATCTCTTCCTCGCTCGCTATCTTTTCTCTTTTTTGTACTCGCTACACCCCCAGCATCTACTCTGCTCATATAAATCTGACACCCCACAGTAAATCACTCCACCAAAAAAGGCTTTTTTCTGTTTACAAAGAGCGTGATCCATTTGCCGTCCTCCTCCCTCGGCATAATGTAAAATAATCCTTCCACACACTCGCTTTCATTTTCCTCCTCAGATTGTGGAAATGCTGAGATCTGGAGAACAGCGTTTGGTAAACAAAATACTTACATCGGGAAGATGACAATAAGACAGAGAGATGTAAGGCTGGTATTCTTTAGAAAAAAAAAAAAAGTGGGAGCTTTGAAGTCTTAAGGCATAATAAGAGCTGTGCTCGGTTTAAAATGAGTCAGGCTGTGACTTGAGTGTAAAAGACCCTACCATGCCAAGGTGAAAGGGACCGAACCTGGCGTTAAGTCATCTCCTTGAATCTGCTTTCTGGTTCATGCCACACTGGACAGCTGTAATTTAACGGCAAGTGCTCTGACAACAAAACAACACTACAAATCTCCATTGCTTAAAGACCTTTCTCTTGTGACCGGAAAACCAACAGCTGAGAAATCCGCTCATCTCCTCAGTAGATCCTTTCTGTGTGAGTGGCTACGCTGCACAAAAATCAATTTATTAATCAAGGTTTTGTCTTGTTTTCCAATACAAATACCTAAACATCCTTAAAAGCGATAAATTTATCTAAAAAGCAAATTGTAATATATCCCACTAAATTTAGTTAGGAATGTTTTGGTTTCAATAAAAGTTATGCCCAGTCGACAACATTACATAATGTGTGTTACCACAGAAAATAATTTAAACTTGCCCAGTTTTTAATAACTAAATAGGCATATTTTAAAATAAGTGACAAATCAATTGTTTTGCCAGTTGAAAATAAGGCTGTTCTCTATTACATAATATCTTAATAAATGTAAATACACTCTCACGTTGAAAAGATAGGAGGTGGTACGATTTTTTAAGTCTCTTATGTATAGAAGCTTGTTTCCGCCACTGAATGAACAATTAAAAAATGTGACTTTTTATCTTACAATTCTGACTTTTTTTTTCAGAATTGCGTGACGTGAAATCGCAATTGCGAAAAATAAAGTAAGAACTGCAAGGCTTTTTCTCACAAATGTGACTTTGTACTGTATCTCGCAAACTTGCCAAAACAAATGGAGAATATCTCACAATTTTGAGTCTGAATCTCGCAATTCTGACGTTTTTCACGACTTTTTTTTTCAGAATTGTGAGTAAAAATGTGCAATTCTGATTTTTTTTTCTCTCAAATGCAAGTTTGTATCTCACATTTGTCTTTTTTTCTTCACAAATTCAAGTTTGTATCTCAAAATTCTGACTTTTTTTATATAAACTCAGTTGTGAAAAATAGAATTGTGAGAAACTTGCAATTTTGACGTCTTGCAAATCTGAGTTTGTATCTCACAATTCAGACCTTTTCCATTGCGTGATATGAACACATTTGGGAGAAATAAAGTCAGAATCGCGACAAAAACTCACAATTCTGACTTTTTTGCAAAATCTGAGTTTGACTTTTTTCTTGCAGTTCAGACTTTTTTTTCAGAATTGAATGATATAAACTCAGAATTCTGATTTTCTTAAAATTTTGATAACTCGCAATCCTACTTTTTTCTCGCTATTCTGACGTTTTTCTTGCAATTCTGACTTTTGTTCTCAAAATTCCGATTTTTTTCTTAAAATTGATCAAACTCGCAATTCTGACTTTTTTTTTGCAAATGTGATTTTGTATTGCAATTCTGATTTTTTTTCCTTGCAATTCTGACTTTTTACTTAGAATTAAGTGATATAAACTTGCAATTCAGATTTTTTTTCTTAAAATTGTGATTAAAAACTCTCAATTGAAGATTTTTTGTTTTGCAAATGTGAGTTTGTATCTAGCAATTCAGATTTTCTTGCAATTGTGAGTTTGTATCGCAATTCTGACGTTTTTCTTGCAATTCTGACTTTTTTTCTCAAAACAGAGATATAAAGTCGCAATTCTGGATTTTTTTTCTTAAAATTTTGATTAAAACTTGTAATCCTGCTTTTTTCGCAAATGTGAGTTTGTATCTCGCAATTCTGGCGTTTTTCTTGCAATTCTGACTTTTGTTCTCAAAACTGAGAGTCGCAATTCTGATTTTTTTCTTAAAATTGTGATAACTCGCAATTCTGACTTTTCTGGCAAATGTGAGTTTGTATCTCACAATTCTGACTTTTTTCTTGCAATTCTGACTTTGTGAGACAAACTCGCAATTTTGATTTATTATGGGATAAAAAGTTGCAATTACCTTTTTTTATTTTTTATTCAGTGGCAGAAAGGGGCTTCCCTACTTACGCTCACCATGGCTGTATTAAAAACAACAACAAAAAAAGAGTTTTCTATTTTATTTTAAAAACTTTTATTTTAAAACATTTATTTTAACTTTTCTATTTTATTTAAAAAATGTATTCATTCCTGTGGTGACAACACTGATTTTTTTTATCAGTCATTACTCCAGTCTTTAGTGTCTCATGATCCTTCAGAAATCATTTTAATATGCTGATTTAGTGTTCAAGACACATTTCTTATCTTATCACACACACAAAAAAAAAATCTTACTGGCCCCAGACTTTTAAATGGTAGTGTATGTTGTTTGAAAGGTGTTTATATATTCGTGATAAAAACAAGGCAAAAATACTGATCAAGAAAATGATTTGTGCAGTGTGTGTCTGTGTATATATGCATTTAAGAGTGATGAAACAATATTATGTAAAAGAGAGAAAGAGCGGGGTGAGAAAGAGAAAGACAGGGCAGGAGCACAATGCTCATGGGCACTTTGGCATTTTAAATAAATGCTAGCCTCAACAGAAGACGTGTCGTCCTTACAGTGTAAATAAGCTTGCTGTGTGTCCCGACAGTTCAGGGGAATCTGCTCTTTTCTGCTTCACAGAACAAGGGCCACGCATTGCCAAGCACGACTTACCATCGGTATGTGTGTATATTTCTTTTTATGTGCATGAGTGGGTCACAGAAAATAGTAAACCATTTTAAAACGAAAAAAATAAACATACACACAGAGAAGTTGCTGGCACAGGGACCTAAGGAGAGATCCCCTTCTGCGTGGTGTAAGTCCTGTTTGTGGTTCTTGTGCTGTACTGATGAAGCCACACACCTTGCATTACTACACGGGTTAGCACAGTGTCCGGATCAGTGCAGGCCTTTGGCACCATGTAAACATTAGTTTGTTTAGTTAGCACTCAGATAATCCCACAGCTCTTTGGGATTGGCAAATGGGCGCAGGCCGAGAAGGTTGTCTTGACCTTCTCCTCGTCTGTCCATGGATTCGCCAGCCCGCTTTCTTAAGACCTTGCCCACAATAACATGAGCAATACGACGCCTGAAAAATTGAAGAAGGGTGTTGCATCATAGACAGATCAATGGAAATCTGAAACATCAACTGCAAAGATCAAAAATGTTTTCAAATGTAGTTCCCTTTAACACAGGTAGTTTTAAGTACTGCATCTCCATCGCATACTAAAATAAAACATTTTAAAGAAGTGGTTCAGCCAAAAATAAACCTGTATGACTTTCTTTCCTTTCGTAGAGCACAAATGTCTTCTGAAAACTGACAGGAACAGACTGGTGGTTGTTTTTGCTGAATGTTTTACTGCTTTAGCTCTTAAATGTGTCATGCAAGATTTGAAATTAATTAGGTCCAACATCATTGGTTTTTAAGTGTATTGTAGCCAACTGAGACTTGTTTGAAAAAGAAATTAATTAAATTGAGAATTAAACAAGGACTTTTCGGTCTGGTTTTCACACAAATCGTATCACATGGCTTCAGAAGACTTCAGAATACAGCGAGTCATGTTTATACTGCTTTTTATAGCATAGCTAAATCACCATTCACTTACAGATTCTGTTATCATGTTTCATGAAAGAAAGAAATCATACACGTTTGAAATTATACAAGGT